>JAENHJ010000449.1:0-19065 GCA_025330945.1 Mucuna pruriens | reverse complement strand
GAGGGTATTTCTATGGTTCATCGCTTCACCAGACTTATCGCCTCATACCTCAGACTGCCAATATTTAGAACTGTTATGCCAAAGGAATTTATTAATCACTTAATAAACAGCTGATCAAGATAAACTAAATTAAACAGTTTATCTGTACAGAAAATAAACAGTACATAAATTTAATAATGGTTAGTAACCGACCATAAACCATTGGATCCACAACGCATGTAAATATACAAAAATTTTCCAGATTCCATGTTATAACTTATAACAAGATCTCATTAATTATCCTATTTCCCATCGCAGCCTCGATACTGGAAAATGAAAGAATGGAAGAAAAGAATGGAAGAGGGCATAAAAGACTTAAATTTAAAAATTAATTCATTAAAGCGAAAAATAAATATGCAGAAATAAATTAGTGCATAAAAAGAAATAAAAAGAAAACTGAATCAGGCGGTAGTCCAGACCGATTAAGGTGAAGAAGGGAAGAAGCCAGGATCGGCAGTGAGTCCGCACCGATCCTAGGAGAGGGAGAAGAGAAATCACCGAAAAAGAGATCTTTTTTATTAAAAGAGAAGGAGCTTACAAGAAGTATCAGGAGCTTCTCTCTCTAAGTTCTCTCTCTAATTCTTGTATCTGAAAGGCAATTTCACAAATGAGACAGGCCCCTTTTTTATAATTGAAAAAATTTCCTCAAAGACTACGTAACCTGTTTCATAACCTGAACTATTTGCTACGTGGTAAAAAACCTAGATACAAAAATCTCAAACTATCTAGGTCTTCATTTGCCTGTGATTCGCTGAAATTGATTCCATAACAATCGTCCTCATTCCGGTAGAAGGGATCACTTGAGCAAGAATCGAGATCATCGAGGTCTTGATCCTCTTCATCATCCTTTTCAATGTTTCCTTTGGAGGAAGAAACCAACTCTTCTTCTTCATCATTTCTTTTGAAGTAGATGTTTCTTCAAGGCTTCGAAGCGATCTTGGATGCTGCTGAAGTTGATCTTTGATTGAGCTCTCAAGCTGAAAGTGAGAAGTCTTTTGGTTGAGAAATAAGGAAGTTTCGAGGATCGATGCCTTAAGAATTCCACTGTTATTTTTAAACCAATCTTTAATCTTGGGCGGGCTTGGACTTGTTCTGGCAATTAAATTGTTGCCACTATACATAAAAGTGTTTTTAATTTGGGGCAATTCCATTTTGTGATTGGTTTTGCTAAAGGTTAACCGCCAAGGAAAATATCCAGGCTAAACCAAAACTGAAAAGAACTTTGAGACTGGTTGGAGTCCGCTACTTGGATCATACAGTTTTCTTGAACCGATGGTATCCATACGTGAGATAGTGGGGAGGAAAAAATTTCCTGAATAGGCTTGAAAAATTCCCACCAACTTAAAAACTATTTGGAAAATAATATCTAGTGTTATTGCTAAACATTATTAGCCATGAATGTTTTTTGTTGGTTTTGATGCCAAAATACGTTAGTCCATGCATCAATATAATCCCATAAGAATATCCTTTGGGTGAAGCGGTTGAGAAAATTTTTATAAGTTTTCAGGTTTTCAACTGGTCTGGTCTTAAAACTTTGGGAATCCTGATGGTTGAATGAGTGTTCATATCGGGATGTCTTTATCATCTTTGTAATGCTTTATCGAGACGATTTGGTATCAATCAAAATGAATTCATAGAAGGTTCTTTTGTTTAATGGTATTTGGCCCAAAAAAGAACCCTTCTGGGAATGCTATTTCCATAACTTTGTATGGATTTTATGGCAGCTGCTGTTCAACCTGCAAACAGATTCAAAATATTTTTTGTTAATAAATGCAATTGTTAGTTATTATTGATGAGTGTTTTGGTTGATTCTGTAGCAGGGATTTTAGGAATGTGCTAATGATATTTTTTAGTTGGTGTCATCATCTGAATCAGATGAAGAGATATCGCCCAAGATTTTTTCAGAGGACCGGAAATGGAGTCCTAATGTTTGGGGTTAGGTTTTTGGAAGAACCATTGCATAATCAGGAAGTTTTTGATCTGAATGGGATTTTTACTAGTAACTCGGTGGAGTTACCGAACAGGATTTTTTTTTGTTTTTGATTCTGATGGATGATCGGTGATTTTTTGGGTGGAAGACCACCCTGGGAGGAGAGCGTTTGAATTGGCTGGTGAGCAGCTGAATTTGATGAGGTTTTGTTGTCCTCTTCAGTGTCATTTTGCTTTTTCTAACATCTTAGTGTCTATAGGCGGGGCCTTTATCCAGCTGATTTTATAGACATCTACCTATCCTTTAAAAAACTCTCTGGTTAAATAATCTATAGACTGTTTTGGAGCTCCTTAAGATATTGATAAAATCGAAAATACTTAAAATAGCCTTTGCCATCCACAGCAAAAATTTGTTTTGATGCAAGATTTTTGACATCTTTTTTCAAGATTTCTTTAGTTTCATTTGCAATCAACTCTAATCAAAAATTTTGATTCAATAAATCACTTTTGAAATTTGGAAATGCACAAACAATTGTTAAAACTTCCTTTTAACAAATGAATATTTATGCTGTTTCCAATGTTTTGATGTATAAGGCCATCAATTCTTTTGTTTAAGAATGCCACCATAACCTATGTTAGAGGCATCAGTTTTCTCTTTGAATGCTTGTAGATTGGGAGATACAAAGCATTTTATGATAAAACTGATGTTTGATTCTTTGACAATTTGAGTATGACTATCCAGTCCACTCAGGAGGATTTTTTAGTTCATGGAGAAGTTTTACCATCTTGACCCGAATTAGGACAAAGTCACCTCACATGAATTTAGACATCCTAAAACCTTTGAGCCGAGTTTTATCTAGTTTCATTTTGGGAATTTTGAAGCAAATTCTATTGATCTGCTTATTGGGATTATGGTTCCTTGACTGATCATATGACCTAAGAACCTAATCTTTATGCGGAATAAACTTATTTTAGACTCGAAATCACAAGACCATTTCTCTGAATGACCTTAACAAAAATGTTCAGATGTTTGATCTTGATCAATTGAATCTGAGAATACTAAGACATCATCAATGTAGACAATAGTAAACTTAGTATAATCATTGAAAATTTCATTCATAATTTTTGAAAATTCTGAAGGCATTCTTTTAGGACCGAATGGCATGACATTCCATTAATATTGCCCTAAAAGGTACAGTAAAAGAGCTGTTTTGTACAATAGCCGTATTCTTTGATTTGAATTCTGCCAAAATCCTGACTTCATGTCAAATTTGGAAAAGATTTGAAGGAATTTAACTTATTAAGAAGATTCTTTATTAGAATAGATATCTAATCCATTGAAGAGCTTCATTGAGAGGTTTGTACTGATTACCAATCTAGCTTTTACCACGCTCTAGCTCAGCCTTGTTTGTTAACATAGCACAAGATCATGGGCTTTTACTTTTCTAATTAATTTTTTTGTTCAAGAGATCCTTGATTCTTTTTGGCACGGTTAGCGAGTTCTTTCGTTCATTTGAATTGGTCTAGCTTTTGCTGGGATGAGACTGCTCTAAGTCTCTTTTCATGGTATGTGATTTTTCCTATCCCAAAAAGTATTTGTGATTAGAAATGTATGTAGGTTTGATATCTTCAAAACCTTTTTCTATCCTATTTTATTTGAGGAGTTTCTAATTGCTGATTAATCCTAGCATGAGAAACTTTCTTTTAGGTAATTTATTTGTTAATTTTATTATCCAATAAGTTAAGTGTTTTAACTATTGGTTTATTTGTAAAATCAAATCTTATTTCTTTTCCTAACAAAAAAGTTATGATACTTTTATCATTAATTTCGATTGGGAAGAGAGATTTGATGAATGGTGTCCTTAGATAACTTCATTCTTAAGTTTTTGACTAAAAAGAAAGCCTGTTTTAATCCTAAGGTCTTGGTTAACTATAGTGCGGACAACTTATAGTTGATTTTTAACTTAGAACCGCTTAGTGTGCTAAGCTTTTTCCTCAAGTTTTCAAAGTATTTTAGAGGAATTAATCCTTCTAAGATACAGTTTGAATCAAGACCTGTGTCAAATAAGGCCAAAGTTTCAAGAACAAAAACTTTAATGACAATTTTGATGTTGATGTAAAATTTCTGGATTCTAATCTTTTGATTAAACCCATGATTTTATCAACAACCTTCATCAGAAGATTCACTTACCAGAACTGTGATGATCCAGTAGACTCATTTTCCTTCCATCCAATTTGTGCTAACATAAACTGAATGAAGGTCTTGTTGAGTTTTAAGATCTTTGATTTCCAGCTTTAAGATTTCTTATTTCTTCTCGAGGTCCCTAATTGTGGTTGGTTTAGAGGTGGAAACTTATTTCAAGTTTTTCTAAAAATTTTACTAACGTCAAATTTATTATCAGTTAATAAGTTTTTAGGTCTTGTTTTTAACCTCTAATGATTTTTAAGTTGGTTTAAGAAACCATTTTCTTGTGGATCAGAGATGTTTTCTATTACCTCAAACAAGAGATTTTGTTCTTTTGTCAAAAACATTTATTTCTAAGAAGATTCTTCCTTCCTATTTGATGATGATTCATTATCATCATGTCAAGACCTTTAGTGTTTTCTTCAAAGATTCCTTATTGGATTCTTCATCTGAAGATTGGATTGCAAGTTTATTGATTTGGTCCTCTACTGAGGATCAAAGGTTTAATTGTTTAATCTTGTTTTTTAACCAGCAAAATCACAAGTGTGACCTTTCTTTTCCCTACACTTGAAACAATAGACGTGATCATTAGATTCTTCCTCCTAGTCCTGTTTCTTTTTGTTTTAGGTTGGGGTTCATTTTGTTTTTCCTTTCCACTTCCGTCTCAGGTTGCCCTAGGAGGAGGAGGTTGGGTTTTACTAGATGTCTTTTACTTGTTTTTCAAGTCGAGACCAAATTGTTCTATAGAAAGATCCTAATTTCGCTTTTTTCAAGAATTTTTTTTAATTGATCTTGGATCTTATCATCCCACAAATTTTTAAAGCAACTCTCTGACATAAGAGACTAATTGTCCATATGTAAGATCATCATATGGAATTTCTCCTTAGGATTATGGCTTCGATTTTATTCCTAACTTTGTCTCCTAAAGATTTTTGGAAGTCCCATGGAATTTCTCCTTCCTAAAGGTTGATGACAATCTTCTAGTGTAAACCTGGCTAGGAAGGTATCTATAAGATCTGGAATCTCCTGTGAGTTCTACACCTTAAATTAAAAAGTAATTATCCTTCCATAAAGACGGATCTCCTATGAATGCTTTACATGGTGAATATTAATGTATTCCACTGGAATCAAGAATTCCTTCCTGGGATTCATCATTTATGACTCTACCATCTGGTTATCCTAACAGCTCAAAAATTTGGAGTTTTGTCTTCTTCAGTGAGATGATTATCCCACCAACCTTTTAGTTGTCCAAAAATCCTGAAACTAAGATGTTAACTATAACATCTTCAGAACTATCGGGTCGTTCTGATATGCAGAGCCACCATGGACATGTGTTGAAGAGTACTCATAATATTATACTCAGCTGAGTATCTATGTTCCATTCATGTATATTGTTTGCATTAAAAGCATCTAAAGTTGTCCCACCTCCTTTCTTCTAGGCCTTAGAGGCCTTGCAATACAGCTTTTTTAGGAAGATTTCCAATTAATCGATTAAGATTTAAAGGTATCTACTTTTATTGAATTTTTTCACTGACTGAACCTTCTTCAGTTCTAGAAAAAAAGAAGAGATTGAGTGAATTATCAGAACCTTTTCCTAGGACATTTATCCTAGAAGATCTTTGGCTCTAACTCCTAAACTTGGACTGCATTGTTCTGAATGGCCTTAATCAAGTTATTAATCTTTTCTAAGATTTCACTATTTTCAGTTTATTTTTCGAACTTTTGTTTTCTAAACTCTTTAAGCACTTTGTTTCCATCACTCATTTTAAATGGCTCAAAGAGAGGCTTTTCTATTTGGTAAGATTTAAGTTTGATGGTTCTTCAAGATTAGGGTTTGACTAAAGTTTTAACTTTATCAATTTTATTACCTAAAACTGAGAGATATTTATTTGTGTAATTTGTTTGTTCCATTAATCCTTTAATGTCATGAGGTTTGACATCTTTCTTTGGGATCTTTGTTTTAAAGGGATGATGCGACCGGTTAATACAAGATTCTTTAATTTTAGGGATTTGAAACTGACTGAGGTAAATCAGATTGACTATCTTACCATCCTTAATAACCCAGTTTATTCCTCCGACTTACTTGCTAATAATAACATCAACCAAGCTGGATAATTGATTTTCTTTTTATCGAGTATGCATGAAACCAATCAAAGAAAGGAACTTGAGTTTTAGTATCATTAATGAATTTATGATACCTAGATTGATTTTAATTTTTCTTTTACTCCTTGTACCTTGGAAAAACCACTTCTTAAGTTTGTTTTCTTTTTGTATGAAAGTCTTCCGAGGTTTCACAACTATGATAAAGATCCTATGATTCATAAGGACCATCCATAGAAGAGTATGTTGGAGACTGGTTAGACTTTTCGTCATAATCCATGTCTTTGTAAATTGATGGGGAATTTGGGAAGTATTATTTACCCTCTAGTTTAGTTGGTCCATAGATACGCACTATTAATGATGGTGTTCTATTAGAACAAGGGCCTCCAAACCAACCTATAGGTCCTAGGCCTCATTCGAGAGAAAGAATTTCTCCTAACAAAAGCTGATTTCAACCTGCCAGAATTATCTTGTTTAATAAAATTGATTTAGGTGCTGGTCTTGAATTGCATTTGTGTTGCCTTTTCCATGATCCATTTTTTCAGGAAGCGCATTGCCCCATTTGATTGTTCTAGAAGGAAACATTAGCCTTGTCATATCAAGAATGAACAAAGTAGCTTTCAATCCGAGGTTTTTGAAGGACTTTAAGCACAAGTATTCACGACCTTGTACTAACTCGTAGATTAGGTCTGCGCGAATGATCCTTCCTTCATATCTAAAAACCGCAAAATTGATGTTACAAAGAGTGAGTCCAAAATATTTCTATCCATTAGACTCACACAGTCTTGTTAGGATAACAAATGAAATATAATGGTCCTCGACCTAAGCTTGTTTCTACTGTTCCTATCAAAGAATCTCAAATTTGTCAGTGTCTAATATCTCTAAGACACATGAGGACAGCCACATCTAAAACCATATCAATTAAAGGTTTGATAGCTATTTGACACACCCAATATGAAGATATTTATACTTCTTGGCGTGTTCTATGATTGAATCTTTTAGACAAGAGATGGAATTCTTTCCAATACCTTGTCCTAAAGGTATATTGTTTTCAACAGTCTTGATAATGTAATCAGAGGACCGTTTTTGTTTTTGATTTTCAGGACGATAGTTCGGCCCCTGAGGATTTCGAATTGTCCACCATCCATGTTTTGGTTGATTTCTTTAACTTCTTCGTCAAGAGATTGAATTTGGGGTCACCTCTTGGTCAAATTTTTGTTCATTGAACAAGTGTGAGATTTGTTTTTGAGGGTGAAGAGGAGGATGAAGAATTAGAGGAAGAGGTTGGTAAGGAAAGGCAGAAAAAGTACGAATAAGGCGATTCATGAGTAAAAACAACCTCTAGTATCTTTGCCATCCTCCGTTCCATAGAATTTTAATAAGGTATCTGTTATAAATTTATAACTTTTTAAATCGAGAAAAAACTCTTTTTTTTTTTTTTTTTTTTTTAGTTAAACTTTTATCTTGAACTTCAGCTAATTAAGTTTATTCTATGAGTAATAAATTCAAGCTTTAGACTTAATGTTCATAATTTTGAAAATGATCTCGTAGGGTATTTCTATGGTCTTCTCGCTTCAATTGGGACTTCATCAGCTTCATAATTAAACTCATTTTCAATATTTAGAACCTGCTATGCCAAAGGAATTTATTAATCACTTAATAAACAAATTGATCAAGATGTTCAAAATAAACAGTTTTATCTGTACAGAAAATAAACAAGTACATAAATTTAACAATGGTTAGGTGGTAGAACCACCATATAAACCATTGATCCGCAAAAAATGACCGTAAATACTATACAAAATTTTCCGATTCCATGTTATAACTTATAACAGTATCCTTATTAATTATCCTACTTCCCCATCAGGCTACAGATAGCGAAAGACGACTATGGAAGAAAGAAAGATCGACTTAAATTTAATAAAAGATCTTTTCTGCATTTCTTCTGGAAGAAAGAATAGAGAAAGAGAGCATAAAAGACTTAAATTTAAAATTAATTCATTAAATTTAGATTTTAGCTTCCAAAAATAAATATCGCAGGACAAATAAATTGAAAGAAGCATAAATTTAAAATAAATAAAAACTGAACGAAAATAAATCCGCAGAAATAAATTAAGGCATAAAAGAAATAAAAGAAAACTCAGATCGGCGGAGTCCGCACATCGATCATAAGGTGAAGAGGAGAAGAGAAGAGAAATCCGAGAGGAGAAGAGAAGATCTTTTATTAAAAGAGAAGGAGCTTACAAGAAGTACGGGAGCTTCTCTCAAGTTCTCTCTCTCTAATTCTTGTATCTGAAAAGTGGTACCTCACAAATGAGACGAGGCCTCCTTTTATAATTGAAAATTTCCTGAGACTACGCACCGGTTTCATAACCTTGAACTATTTGCTATGTATGGTAAAAACCCTAGATACAAAATCTCAAACTATCTAGGTCTTCATTTGCCCGTGATTAGCTGAAATTGATTCCATAACAATCGTCCTCATTCGGTAGAAGGGATCAATTGAGCAGAATCGAGATCATCGGCGTCTTGATCCTCTTCATCATCCTTTTTTCAATGTTTCCTTTGGAGGAAGAGGCTTTTCTATCTCCTTCTTCTTCATCATCTTCTTTTTAGAGATGCTTCAGCTTCAAGGCTTTAAGAGCCTTGGATGCTCCACAGAGTTGATCTTTTGATTGAGCTCCGCTATAAAGGCTGATAGAGAAGTCTTTTGGTTGAGAAATAAGAAGTTTCGGATCCGATGCCTTAAGAATTCCTTATTATTTTTGAACCAATCTTTAATCTTGGCTGGTTGGACTTGTTCACAATTAAATTGTTGCCACCACTTTACATAAAAAAGTTATTAATTTGAGGCAATTCCATTTTGTGATTGGTTTTTGCTAAAGGCTATTCAAGCCAGAAAAATATCCAGGCTAACCCGGTTGAAAAGAACTTGAGACTGGCTGGTATTCTACTGCTAGTTGGTTCATACAGTTTCTTGAACTGATCAAATCCATTTGTGATAGTAGTGGGGAGGATTGACGCAACGGTCCGAATAAATTCCACCAACCGAGAAACCAATTTGGAAAATAATATCTAGTGTTATTGCTAAACATTATTAGCCATGAATGTTTTCTCTGTTGATTTTGGTGCCGACATTAGTCCATGCATCAATATAATCCCAATAAAGTAACTCAAAGGGTCAAACGGTTTTTTTTATAAGTTTTAAGAGTTTTCCCGGAATTGGTCTGGTCTTTTAAACTTTCTGGCGATCTGATGGTTGAATGAATGTTCATATCGGGATGTCTTTATCATCTTTGTAGTGCTTAATTGAGACCGATTTGGTATCAATCAAAAATGAATTCATAAAGGTTCTTGTTTTGTTCATGGTCAGGCCTGAAAAGAACCCTTCCGGGAATGCTATTTCCATAACCTTATAAGGATTTCGTGGCAAAACTCTGTTGAACTCCTGCAAAAACAACTCAGATATATTTTTGTTAATATATGCATTAGTTGGTTCGGGGCTGAGTGTTTTGCTTGATTCAGAAGACCGGCTTTTTAGAACACGTGCCAACAGATATTTTGATTCTACAATCATCATCTGATTTCAAATGATGCTATATCCGCCAGACTTTTTGGTAGACCAGAAATGAGTCCCAACACTGGGTCATTATTTGGTACGCACACTGATAAATGTAAGTTTTTTGACTTTGAATGATGTTTTCGCTTAGTAATCTGGATGGAGTTACCAGCAAGGATTTTTTTGGATTTGATCCTGGATTGATGATCCAGGTAATTTTTGGGTGGATGACCCTAATTTGGGTATGAGACCAATTTGCTTTTAATTGCCTGAATTTGATGAGGTTTTTATTGTCCTCTTCAATTCTGGCGCTCCCAAAGCATCTTGGTGTCTATAGGCAGGACACCTTTGCCTGCTGACTTTGGGAGGCACTATCTGTCCTGTAAAAACTCTCTGGTTAAATAATCTGGTAGGACTGTTTGGGCTCGCTTTAAGAAATTCAATGTCAAAATCGAAAAATGCTTAAAATAGCTCCCGCCATCCGGCAAAAATTTGTTTTTTGATGCAAGATTTTTAACATCTTTTTCAAGATTTCTTTACCTGATTTCCTGTCAACCCTAATCAAAAATTTTGATTCAATAAATCACTTTGAAATTTGAAATGCACAAACAATTGCTAAAACTTCCTTTTTACTGGGTTGAATATTTACGCCATAAATTCCAGTGTTTTGATGTATAGACCATCAATTTTTGTTTAAGAATGCCACCATAACCTATGTTAGTTGTCAGTTTCAACAACTTTGAATGCTTGTGGATTTGGAGATACATTTTATGGATAAAACTTATGCTTGATTCTTTTTGACAATTTAGTATGACTCACATCCACTCGGGAGGATTCTTTTTGAGTCTATCATGGAGGGTTTCACCATCTGACTCAAATTAGGGACAAAAGTCACCTCATAATTTAGACATCCTAGAAACCTTTAGACTGAGTTTTATCTAGGATTTCATTTGGAAATTTGAAACAAGTTTATTGATCTCGCTTATCGGGATTATAGTTCATTGGCGATCATATGACCTAAGAACCTAATCTTTGTCTGGAATAGACTTATTTTTGACTCGAGAGATCACAAGACCATTTCTGGATGACCTTAACAAAAATCTGGAGATGTTTGAAGTGGTGATCAATCAATCTGAGAATACTAAGACATCATCAATGTAGACAATAGTAAACTTAGTATAATCATTGAATATCATTCATAATTTTTTGAAATTCTGAAGGGCATTCTTCAGACCGAATGGCATGACATTCCCATTCATATTGTCTTAAAGGTACAGTAAAGGCTGTTTTGTACTGCCGATTCTTTTGATTTAATTTGCCAAAATTCCGATTCATGCTTCAAATTTGAAAAAGATTTTGGATTTAATTTAACCTATTAAGACCCTTTTATTGGAATAGGGATATCTAATCCATTGAAGAGCTTCATTGAGAGGTTTGTATTGACACCAATCTGTGTACTGCATTCACGCTCGGCTTGTTTGTTAACAGAACATGAAAAGAAACTTGCCACTACAATTAATTTTTACTCTTGATCCTCATTTGATTCTTAGTTCATTGGATGGTCTGGCTTTGGTTTGGGATGAGCGTCTCGAAGTTCTTTCATGGAGGTAAATCAACCATGTGATTTTTTCCTCCCAAAAAAAAGCATTTGGTAGATTAAAATGAATAGAGGTTTTGATATCTCAAAAACCTTTTCTATCCTATTCCCAATTTGAGGAGTTTCTAATTGATTAATCCTAGCATGAGAAACTTCTTCTTTTAGGTAATTTATTTGCTTAATTTTATTATCCAATAAGTTAAGTGTTTAACTATTGGTTTATTTGTAAAATCAAATCTTATTTCTTTTAACAAAAAGTTATGGATACCTTTATCATTAATTTCGATTAGGAAGAGAGATTTGATGAATGGTGTCCCTAGGATAACTTCATTCTTTAAGTTTTTGACTAAAAAAAGCTCGTTTTAATCCTAAGGTTCTTGCTTAACTATACCGCCTCGACAACTTAGTTATTTTTAACTTAGAACCGACGCTAAGCTTTTCCTAACTTTTCAAAGTATTTAGTAGGAATTAATCCTTCTAAGATACAGTTTGAATCGGCACCTGTCAAATAAGGCCAAAGTTTCAAGAACAAAATCATAATGACAATTTTGATGTTATGTAAAATTTCGGATTGTCTTTTTGGATTAAACCCCATGATTTTATCGTAACCTTCATCAAAGATTCACTTTACTAGAATCGTGATGATCCCGATGAACTCATTTTCCTTCCATCCAATTTTTACATAACTGAATGAAGGTCTTGTTGAGTTTTAAGATCTTTGATTTCCAGTTACATTTCTTATTTCCCTGAGGGTCCCAGGTGGGTTGTTTGGAGTGAACCTATTTCAAGTTTTCAAAAATTTTACTAACGCTCTATTATGTTGTTTTAGGTCTTGTTTTAACCTCTAATTTTTTTTTAAGCTGGTTTAAGAAAACCATTTTCTCTTAGGATCAGAGATTTTTCTATTACTTCAAACAAGAGATTTTGTTCTTTGTCAAAACATTTATTTCGTGTTGGGTTAACTTTCCTATTGCTGGTGATGATGATTCATTATCATCATCTTTCAAGACCTTTAGTGTTTTCTTCAAGATTCCTTATTGATTCTTCATCTGAAGATTGGATTAAAAGTTTATTGGATTTTGGTCCTCTACTTAAAGATCAAGGTTTAATTGTTTAATCTTGTTTTTAACCAAAGCAGTCCATCGTGACCTTTCTTCCCACACTTGAAACAATAGACAGGTGGATCATTAGGATTCTTTCCTCCTAGGTCCTGTTCTTTTTTGTTTTTAGGTTGGGGTTCATTTTGTTTTCCTTTTCCACTTCCGTCTGAGGTTTGGGTTCTAGGAGGAGGAGGTTGGGTTTGTTTTAGATGTCTCTTTACTTGTTTTTCTTACAAGTCTGGGAGACCAAATTGTTCGCAGAAAGATCCCTAATTCTCGTTTTCAAAAGAATTTTCTCTTTCTTTAATTGATCTTGGATCTTGTCATCCCTGACAAATTTTTAAAGCAACTCTCTGGACATAAGAGACTAATTGTCGTATATGATCATCATATGGAATTCTCCTTTGGGATTATGTCTCAGGTTTTATTCCTAACTTTGTCTCCAAAGATTTTTGAAGTCCACCGAAGGAATTTCTCCTTCGAAAGGTTGATGACAATCTTCTCTAGTGTAAACTCTGGCTAGAAGGTATCCTTATAAGATTCAAATCTCCTAGAGTTCCTACACTTAATTGGAAAGTAATTCGGACCTATCCTTCCATAAAGATGGATCTCCTGAAATGCTTTGCTATGGTGAATATTAATGTATTCCAGAATCAGAATTCATGGGAATTCATCATTTTATTATGACTCTACCATCTTGGTTGGTCCAACAGCTTCAAAAATTTGAGTTTTGTCTTCTTCAAGTGAGATGATTATCCCACCAACCTTTAGTTGTCCAGTAAATCCTGAAACTAAGATGTTAACTATAACATCTTCAAAACTATCATAGGGTTGTCTGATATGCAGTAGCCACCATGGACATGTGTTGAAGAGTACTCATAATATTATACTCAGTTTGGTATCATGTTCCATTCATTAAATATTGTTTTGCATTAAAAGACCTAAAGTTTCCTTCACTCTTTCTTCTAAGAGAAGGTTCAGGGGCATAGCCTTTAGTAATACAGACTTAGAAGATTTCCAATTAACTGGATTAAGATTTAAGGTATCTTTTACGCATTTATTGAATTCTCTTTTCTTTGTTGAACATATCGCTTCTAGAAAAAAGAGATTGAGAAATTATCAGAATATTTTTCCTAGACATTTATCCTAGAAGACCTGGTTCTAACTCCTAAAATTGATCAGATTGTTCGGGAATGGCCTTAATCAAGTTATTAATCTTTTTCTAGATTTCCTATTTTCAAGTTTATTTTTCGAACTTCTTTGTTTTCTAAACTTTTAAGCACTTTCAGTTTCTATCACTCATTTTAAATGGCTTAAAGAGAGGCTATATTTGAGAAGACGAAGTTGATGGTTTCTTAGTATTAGGCTTTGACTAAAGTTTTAACTTTATCAATTTTATTACCTAAAACTTGAGATATTTATTTGTGTGTGGTCCGCTTTTGTTCCATTAATCCTTTAATGTCATGAGGGTTTGACATCTTCTTTGGGATCTTTGTTTTGGGGATGCTATGACTGGTTGGTCATGGCATCTTTTAATTTAGGATTTGAAACTGGACTTCTGGAGTGTAAATCGCTTGACCATGTTACCATCCTTAATAACCATTTATTCGATCAGTTAATAATAACATCTGTTCCGCCAAGGATAATTGATTTTCTTTTTTATTGAGTTATATGAAACCAATCAAAGAAAGGAATTTGAGTTTTGTATCATTAATGAATTTGTGATACCTAGATTGGATTTTAATTTTTCTTTTACCCTTGTAATTTTGGAAAAACCAATCTCTCTTAAGTTTGTTTTCTTTAGAGCGAAATGTCTTTCCTTGTAGGGTTTTAGAACTATGATAAAGATCCTATGATTCATAAGGACCATCCATAGAAGAGTATGTTGGAGACTGAATGAACTTTTGGTCATAAATCCCATGTCTTTGTAAATTGGATGGGAATTTGGGAAGTATTATTTACTCCCCCCAGTTTAGAATTAGGGTCCCTGGATACGCACCTAGCTAATGACAGTTCTCTATTAGAACCAAGGGCCTCCAAACGAACCCCTCGGTCCTGGGCCTCTATTCGAAGAGAAAGAATTCTCTATCAAAGTTGATTTCAACAACCTTTGATTTATCTTGTTTAATAAAATTGATTTGTGGTGCTGGTCTTGGAATAGACGGTGTTGCCTTTTTCCATGATCCATTTTCGGGAAAGCGTTACTTAGGTCCCATTTGATTGTTCTACAGTAGTGGAAACATTAGCCTTTGTCATATCAGTAATGAACAAAGTAGTTTCACCTTCGAGGTTTTAAAGGACTCTTGAAACACAAGTATTCATGACCTTATCTGAATCACTGGAGTTAGGGCTGAATGATCCCTTCCTTCATATCTAAACCATAAAATGGATGTTAAGGAAGAGTGGGTCCAAAATATTTCTATCCATTAGACTCACAGTCTTGTTGGATAACAGTTGAAATATACTGGTCCTTGACCTAAGCTTGTTTCTACTGTTCCTATCAAAGAATCCTCAATTTGTTGTGTCTAATATCTCTAGACTATGAGACAACTACATCTAAACCCATATCAATTAAGGTTTGATATTATTTGGACCACCTTGATATGATATTTATTTCTTGGTGTGTTCTAGGATTTCTTTGAATTCCCAATACCTTAAAAAAAGGTATATTGTTTTTCCATGATTTTAATCGAGGACGTTTTCGTTTTTGATTTTTAGGGGCGTATAGTTAGATCTTTGAGAATTTAACGGTCATCCCCATCTTAAGAGATTAAATTTTGGGGCTGACCTCTTGGGTCAAAGTTTCTTGTTCATTGAACATTTGTTTTCGAGGTGAAGTTTTTGGATGAAGAAGCAGAGGAAGAGGTTGGTAGGGAAAGGCGAGAAAAGGTACCTAATACATGCATTCATGGTAAAACAACCTCTAGTATCTTTGCCATCCTCTGGTTCCATAGAATTTTAATAAGGTATCTGTTTTTTTTTTTTTTTTTTTTTTTTTTTTTTTTTTTTTTTTTTTTTTTTTTTTAGTTAAACTCTTTATTCGAACTTTCACTGTTAAGTTTTATTCTATGAGTAATAAATTCAAGCTTAGGACTTAATGTTCATAATTTTGAAATGATCTCGGCAGGTATTTCTACGGTCTTATGGGACTTACTCATACCTTGTGCTTTTCAATATTTAGAATCCCGCTATGCAAAGGAATTTATTAATCACTTAATAAACAAAATGATCAAGATGTTCAAAACAAACAGTTTATTTGTACAGAAAATAAACAAATACATAAATTTAACAATTGGGTGGTAGAACCAACCATATAAACCATCGATCCAGTAACAAATGTATTTAAATATTATACAAAATATTCCGGATTCCATGTTATAACTTATAACAAATATTCTTATTAATTATCCTACTTCCCATCAGGCCTCACGATACGAGACAAATGGAGAAAGATCGATGGGAAGAAAGAATAGAGAAGTAGGAAGCATAAAAAGACTTAAATTTAATTATTAATTCATTAAAACGAAAAATAAATATGCAAAATAAATTAGTGCATAAAAGAAATAAAAAAAACTGAACCAGTGATGAGTCCGCATCCGATCGCTAAGGTGGAAGAAAGGAAGGTTTCGGCGGTATCCATCCATCCTATATGGAGAAAGAGAAATGCGTAAAAGAGATCTTTTATTAAAAGAGAAGGAGCTACAAGAAGTATCGGGAGCTTTCTCTCTCTCTAAATTCTCTCACTCTAATTCTGTATCTCGAAAGGGTCACAAATGAGATGAGGCCTTTTTATAATTGAAAAATTTCTGTAGATTACGTAACCTAGGTTCATAACCTGAACTATTTGCTAATGTAAGCTGTAAAACCTCCTAGATACAAAATTCAAACTATCTAGGTCTTCATTTGCCTGGATTCATTTAAATTGATTCCATAACAATCGATCCTCATTCCAGTAGAAGGGATCACTGAGCAAGAATCGAGATCATCAGCGTCTTGATCCTCTTTCATCATCCTTTCAATGTTTCCTTTGCGAGGAAGAGGCTTTCTATCTCCTTCTTCTTCATCATCTTTTTTTAGAAGTAGATGCTTACTCTTCCAAGGCTTTAAGAGCGAAAGTCTTCGGATGCTCCCAGGAGTTGATCTTTGATTGAGCTCCGCCAAGAAGGCTGATAGAGAAGTCTTTTGGTTGAGAAAATACAGGTTTCAGGATCTGATGCCTTAAGGAATTTATTATTTTTGAACCAATCTTTTAATCTTGGCTGATTTGGACTTGTTCACAATTAAATGTTACCACTTTACATAAAAAGTGTCTATTAATTTAAGGATTCCATTTTGTGATTGGTTTTGCTAAAGGCTATTCGCCAGAAAATATCCAAAGCAACTCAAGCCGGAAAAGAATTTGAGATCAAGTTATATTTCATCTAGTTGGTTCATAGTTTTTTGAACTGCCTAATCCATCTGACAACAAGGGAGGATTTTCGACTAACGTCCTAATAAATTCCACCAACCGAGAAACCAATTTGGAAAAATAATATCTAGTGTTATTCTAAACATTATTAAGCCCATGAATGTTTTCTCTGTTGATTTTGGTGCCAGAAGACATTAGTCCATCATCAATATAATCCCAATAAAAGTAACCTGCTGGGTCAAACGGTTGGGAGAATTTTTTATAAGTTTTAAGAGTTTTCCAATTGGTCTGGTCTTTAAAACTTTGAGGACTGATGGTTGAATGAGTGTTCATATCGGATGTCTTTATCATCTTTGTAGTGCTTAATTGAGACGATTTGGTATCAATCAAATGAATTCATAAAAGGTTCTTAGTTTTGTTCATGGTGCCTGAAAAGAACCCTTCTGGGAATGCTATTTCCATAACCTCCATAAGGATTTCTGTGGCAAACTCTGGTTCAACCTGCAAACAACTTCAGATATATTTTTGTTACTATGCATTAGTTGGTTCGGGGCTGAGTGTTTTGGTTGATTCTAGCACTGGGTTTTTAGAACATGTGCTAACGGATTTTTGGCGTCATCATCTGATTCAGATGATGTTATATATCTGCCAAGACTTTTGGAGGGGAATGAGTCCTTAATACACAGGGTTAAGGTTTTTGTAGGCCATTGCATAGTCGGGTTTTTGACTTTGAATGATGTTTTTATACTAGTAATCTGGGATGATTTACCGGCAAGTTTTATGGTTTGATCCTGATTGATGATCCAGGTAATTTTGGGTGGATGACCCAATTTGATGAATTGAAGACCAATTTTTTTAATTCGCTGAATTTGGATGAGGTTTTGTTGTCACTCTTCAATCTGCTGACTCTAGTAGCTATCTTGGTGTCCCATAGGCAGGACACTTTGCCTGCTGACTTTTGGAGGCATCTATCTGTCCTGTAAAAACTCTCTACAGTTAAATAATGGTAGATCATTTGGAGCTCCTTTAAAAATTGATGTGAAAATCGAAAATGCTTAAAATAGCCTTTATCCGCAAAATTTGTTTTTAATGCAAGATTTTTAACATCTTTTTTTCAAATTTCTTTAGCTGATTTTGCAATCAACTCTAATCAAAAATTTTTGATTCAATAAATCACTTTGAAATTTGGAAATGCGCAAACAATTGCGACTTCCCAGCACTAACGGTTGAATATTTTGCATTACCAGTGTTTGATGTATGAAATGATTTGCTCATGTCATCAATTCTTTGTTTAGAATGCCACCATAACCTATATTAGAGGCATGTCGGTTTCAACAACTTTGTGAATACTTGCCCATTGGATTTGGAAATACAACTTTGAAACACCTGTTTTGATTCTTTTGACTTCTTTGGTGGTCTGGATTCTTTTTATGTGGAGTCTCATGGAGGTTTCACCATCGACTCAGAAGGTGAGACAAGTGCACCTACGTAATTTAGACATCAAGGAAACCTTTAGACTGTGAGTTTATCTAGGATTTCATTTAAAATTTTGAAGCAAATTCTATTGATCTGTATGGGATTATAAGTTCCTTGTGATCATATGACCTAAGAGGAACCCCTAATCTTTGTCTGGAATAGACTTATTTTGACCTCGAGATCACAAGCACCATTTCTTTGGATGACCTTAACAAAAATCTGGGAGATGTTTGAAGTGTTGATCACTGAATTGAAGACATCAATGTAGACATTAGTAACTTAGTATACTGTTGAATATATCATTCATTTTGAAGCCTGGCAAGGTCAATGGCATGATTCATTTCATTGCTCGAAGCTGCATGTTTTGTACCTGTATTCTTTTGATTTAATTGCCAAACCACGTCACTTGGAAAGATTTAGCTGAATTTAACCTATTATCTTCATTAGAATAGATCTGGTCCATTGAGGTATCGATTGACACCCAGGCGTATCATTGCCTGCTGGTCATAGCAGCACAGATCATGGGCTTTTACCTTCTACCTCACTTGCTCCAGCATCCTTGGCAATGAAGAGCTGCCTTGGCTGTCTATGGTAGAGTCGTCTTCTGTCTTTCATTGTAACAACCATGCGATTTTTCCAATCCCAAAGCACGGTAGATTAGAACAATAAACC
>JAENHJ010000447.1:0-34688 GCA_025330945.1 Mucuna pruriens | reverse complement strand
GGCCCTACCTATTTAAAGTTTGAGAATAGGCCGAGGCGCGCGCCTCGATGCCTCTAATCATTGGCTTTTACCCGATAGAACTCGCCTACGTGCTCCATCTATCCCGAGGGAAACTTCTGGAGGAACCAGATACTAGCACGCTCGATTAGTCTTTCGCCTCTATACCCAAGTCGCATTTAACGATTTGCACGCCAAGATCGCATGGCCTCCACTAGAGTTTCTTCTGCTTCGCCCGCCAGCATAGTTCACCATCTTTCGGGTCCCGACAGGTATGCTTTCACTGAACCCTTCACGTAAGATCGGGTCTGGTCAGGTGGTGCCGCCCTACAGATAAAGTGTTCCCACCAATCAGCTTCCTTTGCGCTTACTGCTTTACTCGCCTGCTGACTCGCACACATGTCGACTCTGGTCCGTGTTTCAAGATCGGCCGAATGGGAGCCCACAGCCGACGCCGGAGCTGCAGAGCAGCTAGCACGCCGAGATCGGCAGGCTGCCATCCACAATCGTGATGATGACGCCTCGCGAGCATTTCGACAGCCCGGCTTGGGCCACCATCACAATCCGCTGCGGTCAATGTCCCGAAGTCGATCGGCGGACCGGCCACTGCTTCCACATCCGACCGGGACACATCGCCGCCCCTCATCCGCTTCCTCCCGACAATTTCAAGCACTATTTGACTCTCTTTTCAAAGTCCTTTTCATCTTTCCTCGCGCATTTGTTCGCTATCTGCTCTCGCCAAGATTTAGCCTTGACTGAATTTACCGCCTGATTGGGGCTGCATTCCCAAACAACCCGACTCACGACAGCGTGGGCGACAGGTCCGGCACGACTGGGCTCTCACTCTTCTGGCGCCCCTCCTGTCCACACTGAGTGACGCCTGTACTACAACTTGACGCCGAGGCGACCGATTTCATGGTGGCTCTGTTCGCCGCTGCTACTGTAATCCTTTGTTAGTTTCTTTTCCTCCGCCATTGGATATGCTTAAACTCACTTAGCCCCGCCTGACCTGAGGTCTGCTGCTGGGAGCGTCCGTGGACGCGTGTAGGGTCGGGGAGTCCGACCTGCCGGGTCCGGCGGATCAGTCTCGGCGCATCGCCCATCCACCATTTTGTCGCGACGAGCTGGGCCGCGGACTCGATTTTCAACCAGCCACGAGACGATGCTCGCGGGAGGTCAGCATCCACCCTGCGCACGCACGTGAGGCGTTTGCATTTGGGGTAACGATGTGTGACACCCAGGCAGGCGTGCCCTCGGCCTAATGGCTGGGCGCAACTTTATGTTCAAAGACTCCGAAGTGGTTCACTTTTGATTCCGCACCACACCAAGTATCGCATTTCGCCACGCTCTTCATCGATGCAAGAGCCGAGATATCCGCTGTCGAGAGTCATTTTGTATGTTGTGTGTCGGCAGGTCCGCGGGTCGCCGCCTCCGGCCCGCGAAGATTGCACTCTAACAGCTGAGTTCCTTGCGCACAGGGCCGGGGTTTGTGTTTTGGCGAGAGGAGGTGGGCGATCGCCTCGCCAGCTCGCTGGGGAGGACTGGGTCGGTGTTCGAGAACAGCTCCCCGAGCCAGCCCCCGATCGAACTTGTCCTCGGATGAACTGGGTTCACGGTCGAACTTGTTGTGAGGCAACGACAATGATCCTTCCGCAGGTTCACCTACTGAAACCTTGTTATGTACTTTCTCCTTCCTCTAAATGATAAGGTTCATGGACTTTCACAACGTCGCGGGCAGCTGAACCGCCCACGCCGCCGCAATCCGAACACTTCACCTGACCATTCAATCGGTAGGAGCGACGAGCGTGTGTACAGGGCAGGACGTAGTCAACGCGAGCTGATGACTCGCGCTACTAGGAATTCCTGAAGACCAACAATTGCAATGATCTATCCCCATCACTATGAAATTAGCCTCAAAGATTACCCGCCCGTCGGGCAAGGCTATAGACCGCTGAATACATCAGTAATGGCGCCCAGAACATCTAAGGGCATCACAGACCTGGCATTGCCTCAACTTCCGGGTGGCCTAAGCGCCATAGTCCCTCTAAGAAGCTGGCCGTGGGAGGGTTACCCACATAAATTATTTAGCAGGCTGAGTCTCGCTCGCTAACGGAATTAACTGCACAAATCGCCTCCACCAACTAAGAACGCCATGCACCACCACCCATAGAATCAAGAAAGAGCTCCTGTCAATCCTTACTATGTCCTGACCTGGTAAGCTTCCCCTGCTGAGTCAAATTCAGTTTGGCTCCACTCCTGGTGGTGCCCTTCCGTCAATTCCTTTAAGCTCAGCCTTGCGACCATACCCCCTAACCCAAAGACTTTGATTTCTCATAGTGCCAAATGAGTCCTAAAGCAACATCCGCCGATCCCCCTGGGCTCGGCATCGCTTATGGTCGGACTAGGACGAGATCCGATCGCCTTCGAGCCCCCAACTTTCGCTCTTGATTAATGAAAACATCTTGGCAAATGCTTTCGCAGTTGTTCGCCTTTCATAAATCCAAGAATTTCACCGACTATGAAATACGAATGCCCCCGACTGTCCCCTCGTTAATCATTACTCCGATCCCGAAGGCCAACACAATGATCGTAATCCTGGTGTTATCCCATGCCAATGTATCCAGAGCGTAGGGCTTGCTTTGAGCACTTTAATTTCTTCAAAGTAACAGCAGACCGAGGCACGACCCTACCAAGTTAGGCCAGAGCGATCGCCGCAGAGGGACGAGCCGACCGGCACACCGTAGGCGGACCGATCGACCCAACCCAAGGTCCAACTACAGCTTTTTAACCGCAACAACTTAAATATACGCTATTGGAGCTGGAATTACCGGGCCGCCGGGCACCAGACTTGCCCTCCAATGGATCCCCGCTATGGGATTTAGATTGTAATTATTCCACCACTGACTCAATGAGCCCGTATTGTTATTTATTGTCACTACCTCCCCGTGTCGATTGGGTATTTGCGCCGCTGCTGCCTTCCTTGGATGACGCCGTGCTCCCTCCTAATCGAACCCTAATTCTCCGTCACCCGCCACCACCATGGTAGGCCACTATCCTCTACCATCGAAAAGTTGATAGGCAGTAAATTTGAATGATGCGTCGCCGCACAAAGGCCGCAGGATCCGACGAGTTATCATGAATCATCAAAGAATAAGCAGTAAGTCCGCTGGGCCGACCTTTTATCTAATAAATGCATCCTTCCAAGCCCAGGTTTGTCGCACGTAATAGTTTGAATTACTACATGCTATCCCAGTAAGATACCATCAAAACAAACTATAATCGATTTAACGAGCCATTCAGCTTCAATGGGGCCCCACTGTTCATACTTACACACGCATGGTCAATCTTTCAGATGTACATACGACCACGCGTGATCAACCGCCAGTAGCATTCGTTAATGACTCAAGACGTGGCGTTGGTTCTGCACCATATCATGACTGGGCCAGTAAGGTGTCATTCAAGGCAACCGAGATTGAGAACGCAATGGGCACCAGACTTCGCTCGGCCGCAGATGCACCGTATCCAAAGAATGTACCGCCAAGACGCGTCGCTGCAGCCGACGAGTCCGACGTGGACTCAAGGTATGGACCCCTAGTGATCCTCCGACTCGGGCGGGCCCGAACGCGTGCTACGCACTAAAACCCATACCGCTTTGGTAGGTAGGCACAGAACTCACACGCCCCCTAACGCCTATAGAGGCGGAAGGTGACGATTGATGATGACGAGGATGCATGTCGACCGCTCGTGCACAAGCACTCCAGCCAGACAAACAAAAACATCCCGAGCACAACTCACACGCCTGCTCGCTTATAACCCAAACACCACCGAACGAATCCACACCCCGCAATGCCGGTAGGCATGCAAGCATATGGGAAGCACGGGCGGCGCCAAGCCCGCACGCTAGGCATGTATGTAGGAGACCTGCCAAACAAGAGCGTTGGTGGAGTTCCACCTAGTCGCCCTTCCACAAAATAAAACCAAAGGACCGGGCGAGGGTCGCATTTAGAAGAAGAGGCACACCATGCCCATTTTTGCTTGACAAACGAATCTGCCGTATGGAGAGGCAGCGCGCAAGAAAGTTCACAAAGAAAACGACGCCACGGGGAGGAGGCAACGCTACATTGTTGGTCAAGGAGAAAAAAGACGCCGCATCGAGCACAAGAGGGTGGGGTGGTTTGGGAGAAAGAAAACACTCGCGCCGAAAGTGCACGAGGAGGATGGGATGGTGGATGAGAAAAGAGACGCCGGCGCGCCGAGCACACGAGGAAGCGGACGATGCCCCAACCCCCTACTGGGTTAGATTTTTTAGAGGGAGGGAGGATGGGATGATCCCCAACCCCGACCGGGGTTTAGAGTTTGCCGTGATGGATGATGCCCTAACCCCGACCGGGGTTTAGCCAAGGCCCACAAAGAACACATAAAGCAAGAGTATCACCCCCAAGAGCCGATCCAAGAAAAATCGGCGGACAAATATAAATTGGTGACTATGGATCACATGGGCCGAGGCGCCGCCCAAGCATCAACTGGTGTTAGACCAAGACCAACCCGGTGGTTTTCACCGTGGTGTGTATGTATTTTAGACCGCTGCACGGTACACGTGGCCAGTCATTGCTATTGCTGGTCAGCTGGTGGCACCACCAACCGACATATCACCGGACAATGGGTAGAACACCCACGCCGAAAGCATGTCGATGGGGGTGTACCGCCTAGCCCCTCGACAAGTAGATTTTGCGAATTCGCCCGACACCTGAAACAAGTGGCACGCTGGTTGAGAATTCTCGCATCGGCCGAATCACCCAAGAAAAAGCATTGCCCAAGCATCACCGTGCTGTGACTGCCACGCCACTTAAACCCAATAAATTTCTGGGACGACTAAAAATCGGCCGAAGTTCGCCAAGATTCTACGTCATGATCAACGAATTAATCACCCAAAACCATGGGAAAATAACCCACAACAAGCATGGGAAGGCTTGTGAGCGTGGGAGGAAGTCCCATGGAAGTCCCGCACCAACCACTGTGGGCGTGGTTTGAGCGAGGAGCAGCCCCTATAATAGGATAATATGCAAAACCAAAATTGTACAAGTAGATACCTTTTTTTCGAAAGTAGACATAAGTCCAAAATCGGACCTAGAGGTCGAATTTTTGTGAGATTTTTTTGCAGGATTGCCTTAGAATAATCATATCTCTTCGTCCACCAAGTTACAGAATTTTTGACGAGGAATAATTTTAAAAAAATTTTAAAGTGGCTAAAATACATAAAATCGGGAAAAATGGAAAAGGGTACCTAGAGATCGAATTTTGGCGTAGTTTTTTGCAGGAACTCGCACAATAATATAACCAATGTGTCCACCAAATACGAAAGCCATTGATAAGGGATTGATTTTAATGATTTTTTAACCAAAACTGCAAAAAAACGCAAAAAATCCTAAAATGGCGATGAAGCGCTCGTCACTGCCTTCCCAATGTCATCGGGGTCTAAGGAAAGTATTTTGACACGAAGAGTGCCAAGTTTTACGGCCAATGGCTAAGTTTTGGCACCAACGCCAAGTTTCACCACGCTTTTGGCCCCGGGCTAAGTTTTTGGCACCGTGGCTCAAAATCCGCTAAGTTTCGACCACGCTTTTTGGCACCGTGGGCTGAAAATCTGACCACGCCAAAAACCGCTGCCAAGCAAGTTTTCGATCACGTTTTTGGCACCGTGGCTGAAATTCGACCACGCGGCACCGCGGCTCAAAAATCAAGCTAAGTTTTCGATCACGTTTTTTGGCACCGCGGGCTTGAATTTGACCACGTTTTGGCACCGCGGCTCAAAATCCGGGCTAAGTTTTCTGATCACGCTTTTACACCGTGGCTGAAATTCACCGCTGGCACCGCTACCAAAATCCTGGCTTGTTTTTGATCACCGGCTGAAATTCGACCACGCGGCACCGCGCTCAAAAATCTGGCTAAGTTTTCTCGATCACGCTTTTTGGCACCGTATTGAAATTTGACTGCCAAGTTTTCTGATCACGCTTTTGGCACCGGGCTGAAAAAATTGACCACGCTGGCACCGCGCTAAAATCAAGTTTTCGATCACGCTTTTTGGCACCGTGGGTGAAATTCCGACCACGCGGCACCGTGGGCTCAAACCGCTAAGTTTTCTGGATCACGTTTTTTGGCAATCGTGGCTGAAAATCTGACCACACGCTTTGGCACCGCTACCAAAATCTGGCTAAGTTTTCTTCGATCACGCTTTTGGCACCGCGGCCGAAATTCTGACCACGCGGCACCGAGGCTCAAAATCCGCTAAGTTTTCTGATCACGCTGGCACCGTGGTCAAAATCTGACCACGCTTTGGCACCGCGGCTAAAAATCCGCTAAGTTTTCTCGATCACGCTTTTGGGCACCGTGGCTCGAAAATCACCACGCTTTGGCACCGCGGGCCAAAAATCCGCTAAGTTTTCTGATCACGCTTTTGGCACCGTGGCTGAAAATCCGACCACGCTTTTGGCACCGTGGCTCAAAAACCTGGCTAAGTTTTCTGATCACGCTTTTTGGCACCGTGGTCGAAATCCGACCACGCTTTTGGCACCGTGGCTCAAAAAATCGCTAAGTTTTCTGATCACGCTTTTGGCACCGTGGTCGGGAAATCTGACCACGTTTTGGCACCGTGGGCTCAAAATCTGGCTGCTAAGTTTTCTGATCACGTTTTTGGCACCGTGGTCAGTAACTGACCACGCTTTGGCAATCGCGGCTCAAAAATTGGGCTAAGCTAACGTTTTTGGCACCGCTGATCACGCTTTGGCAATCGCGGTTGAAAATCAATTAATGCTTTGGCACCGTGGCCCGTGCGTAAAAAACTGCCAAGTTTTCCGATCACGCCATTTTTGGCACCGCGGCTCAAAATTTGACCACACGTTTTGGCACCGTGGGTGAAAATCTGACCACGTTTTGGGCACCGTGGCTCAAAAATCCGCTAAGCTCGATCACGCTTTTGGCACCGGCGCTGAAATTCTCGACCACGCTTTGGCACCGCGCCTAAACCTGCTAAGTTTTCTCGATCACGCTTTTGGGGTTGAAATTCGACCAATGTTTTGGCTCAAAATCTGGCTAAGTTTTCTGATCACGCTGGCACCGCGGGCTGAAATTTGACCACTGCCAGACCATGCTATTAAAAATCTGGCTAAGTTTTCTTCGATCACGCTTTTGGCACCGTGGTTGAAATTCCGACCACGCGGCAATCACAAGCTAAATCTAGCCACATTTTTGGCCCATGGCTCAATTCCGGGCTAAGTTTTCTGATCACGCTTTTTGTCACCGCTTCAAATTCCTATAACGTTTTTGGCTCGTGTGACTCATTTTTTTGGCCAAGTTTGTTACCATGCTACATTTTTGGCACCATGGCTTAAAAAATTTTGCCCAATTGGTACCTTTGTAGCCTCAATGACCTTTGAAAAAGAAAAAGATGAAAATTTAGAATGGTAGTCGAGGACGAATCAAAGCGACAAGGGCTGAATCTCAGTGGATCGATGGCGTTAGTTACTCTGCCAATTTAAGCAATACCCCCTGGGCGCCGCGTATTTAAGTCGCCCGCAAAGGATTCAACTCGGCCGCTCTCAGCTGGAATTGGCGCTCATGCGCCTTGCTGGCTAATCTCGCCTCAAGGTTCAATAATTAACCAAGACGGCCTCCTTAAACCCCCACCGGGGGTCGGCACCACGCGCACGCCGCCTCAGCCCTGGGACTGACCCAGAGGCTACCAACAGGGTCCAACGTGACTCACACACTGGCTTCTTCAACTGCGATGACCACACTGCGGCGAATCAAATCTGCCTCTCGCATTCAGGTTGAATTACTACTGCTACATCGTCATCGGCAGTAAAACTAACCTCGCCTCACTTACTCTGCCTAAAAACCCAGCTCACGCTCCCTATCAGTGGGTGAACAATCCACTTGGTGAATTTCAGCTCACAATGATAGGAAGAGCCGACATCGAAGGATCAAAAAGCAACGTCGTTATGAACGCTATCGCCACAAGCCGCTATCCCCTCGTGGGTAACTTTTCTCACACCTCTAGCTTCAAATTCAAGGTCCCAAAAGGATCGATAGCCACGCTCACCTGCTCAGTATTCGCATCGAAATCGAATCAAACGAGCTTTTTACCCTTTGTTCCACACGAGATTTCTCGCTTTCGTGAGCTCATCTTAGGACACTGCTATCTTTTTAACGATGTGCCGCCTCACCAAACTCCCCACTCCGACAATGTCTTCCGCCTGATCGACCAACTCGCCACTGGTCCAAAAAGAGGCCTCGCTCCGATTCACCTTTTAATAAGCAAAATAACGTTAAAAGTAGTGGTATTTCACTTTCAGCTTCCAGCTCCCACTTATCCCACACCTCTCAAGTCATTTCACAAAGTCTGACTCGAGTCAAGCCCTCAACAGGTCTCTTTTCCCTCACTGATTCCGCGCCAAGCCCGTTCCTGGCCGTGGTTTCACTGACAGTAGACAGGAGATGGGAATCATAATCCATTCATGCGCTACTACACTTAGATGACGAGGCATTTGGCTACCTTAAGAGAGTCATAGTTACTCCCGCCGCTTACCCGGCTTGGTTGAATTTCTTCACTTTGACATTCGAGCACGCGTAAATCACATCAGGCCAACATCCGCAGTGGTTCATCGCAATGCTTTGTTTTAATTAAATGCCTGGATTCCCTTTGTCCGTACGCCTGCAGTCGATCGTTTCGACGCCTCGGGAAGAGGCCCTCAAGGCGCCTGCCTCAACTGTCCCACGGCATCGGGCATCCGCCTCCGCGGAGTGCCGAGCACTCACATCACGGGGTTCTGACCTGACCCTGCGCTCAAATCTCGAGAGCCAACTTTTCCCGAGTGTACTTGATCCATTTTGCCGACTTCCCTTTAGCCTACATTGTTCCATCGAATTGCAGGCTGCTCACCCTGGAGACCCGAAGCGTTATGAGTACGACCTGCGTGGGAGGCACTCTGGCCCTCCTCGATTTTCTAGGGTGCCGCCACACCATCACACGCCGACGGCGGGGGCTTCCAGCCGGACCCCTACCTCCCACCGAGCCAGCCTGTGGTGGTCAAGCCGTTAAACGTAAAAGATAACCTTTTCCTGGCCCCACGACGCCTCCTGACCTCTAACTGCTGCCACCACGCCACCTGCCTCAGAATTTTAACCCCATTCCTCGTGCACGCACTGCAGCGCTATCAGACGGGCTTCCCGTCCCTTAGATCGACTAACCCATGTGCAAGTGCCGCTCACATGGAACCTTTTCCTCCGCCTTCAAAGTTCTCTATTTGAATATTTGCTACTACCACCAAGATTCGCACCGATTTCCATCGCTTCCGCCGGCTCACGCCTGGTTTTGTACCGCGCCCTCCTGACCACCATCGGGCCTGGTCCTGCCCCACGGTCGGTAGCGCCGCATGAAAGCGCCATTCCATTTTCTGGTTGATTCGGGCAGTGAGTTGTTACACACTCTACGGATTTGATTCCCATGACCACCCGCCCTGGCTCTTAATCGACCACCACCTCAGTGGGGTCTAGGTTGACGCAATCAGCACCCGTACACTCCCCGCTTCATCCTGCCATCCCATCGCCAGCTTGCTGCTACTCACAAGTGGCCCACTGAGCTCCGATTCTAGTCTCTACACCAGTTTTGAGAATAGGTCTGAGTGGCGTCAGGCGCTCCATGCCTCTAATCATTGGTTTTTACCCTGATAGAACTCGCCTCGCGCCTCCAAATTTATCCCGAGGGAAACTTCGAGGGAACCACTACTAGACAGCTGATTAGTCTTTTCGCCCCTATACTCCACGTAACGATGTACCTGTCAAGATGCTGCCTGCCTACCAGAAGTTTCCTCTCTGCTTCGCCTCGTCAGCATAGTTCACCATCTTTCTAGTCCCATTGTTTCACCAACCTTCACGAAGATCAGGTCTGGCCTATGGTGTCACACGATAAAGGTGTCCCCTACCCAACGCCTTTCCTCGCGCCTTACGGGGTTTACTCGCCTGCCACTCGCACAATGCTCGACTCCTGGTCCGTGTTTCAAGACGGCCCATGGGAGCCCATTGTGCAGCGCTAAGGTAGTGCTTAGGCACGCCGAGACGGCAAGGCTGCCATCCACAATCGTGATGATGATGCCTCCAAAGCATTTCGACAGCCCTCGGCCATTACCATCACAATCCGCATGCTTTCACAATGTCCCGAAGTCGATCGGGCGACCTGCCACTGCTCCACATCCGACACGACACATCGCCGCTCCCATCCCGCCCCTCCACAATTTCAAGCACTATTTGACTCTCTTTTCAAAGTCCTTTTTCATCTTTCCCCGGTACTTGTTCGCCATCTGGCCCTCGCCAAGATTTATTGACTGACCTCACCGACCGATTGGGGCCGTATCACTCCGACTACCGACAGCTGTGGTCCGCACGACTGGCTCTCACTTTCTCGGCGCCTGTGGGACTTGGGCCCTGGCCCTCCACCGAGGACGCCGCAGACACATATCGAGGCGACTGACAGTGGGTTTTCCTGCTCGCTCAGCCGCTACTAGAATCTTGTTAGTTTCTTTTTCTCCGCTTATTGACATGCTTAAACTCAGCGGTAGCCCCCGCCGACCTGGTGTCTGAGCCGCCCAGGACGCGTGGTAGGTCTGTGGGAGTCCGACTTTGTCCGGTCCGGCGACTGACGTCTCGAGCATCGCCATCCACCATTTTGTCGCGACGAGTCAGGGCCATGGGACTCGATTTTTCAACCAGCCACGAGACGATGCTCGCGGAGGTCAGCATCCACCTCCGCACATCCACGTGAGGCTTGCATTTGGGGGAACGATGGGACACTGCAGGCGTGCCTCTGCCTAATGGCTTTCAAGCAATCTCATGCTCAAAGACCTGATGGTTCACTGGATTCCGCAATTCACACCAAGTTATCGTGATTTCGCTCACGCTCTCATCATCGATGCAAGAGCCGAATATCCAAGTGCCGAGAGTCATTTTGTATGTCAGGTGTTGCGGTCCTGGCCGCTGGCTCCGGCCCGGGAAGACTGTACCTTACAGCCAGTTCGCTCAGGCCACGGGGTTGCTTTTGGGACGAGAGGCGGGCGACCGTTCTCTCGCCAGCCTCGGGTTCTGGGAGGACTGGCCTCGGTGTTCGAGAACAGCTCCCTGCGCTAGCCCCGACGAACTTGACTCAGGATGAACGGGTTTGCCTGTGTCGAACTTGTTGTGAGGCACGACAATGATCCTTCCGCAGGTTCACCTACTGAAACTTGTTACTGACTTCTCCTTCCTCTAAAATGATAAGGTTCGCATGACTTCACAACGCTGCGGCAAATGATCCGCCTAATCGCCGCAATCCAGCACATCACCGAACCATCCAATTCCAGATGAGCTAGGGCGGTGTGTACAAAGGGCAGGACGTAGTCAACGCGAGCCGATGACCACTACTAGAATTCCTCGAAGACCAACAATTGCAATGATCATCCCATCACGATGAAATTTCAAAGATTACCCCAGTCTGCTTCGCCAAGGCTATAGACTCGTTTGAATACATCGTTGCAAGGCGCTGCAGTGGCCTCTAATGACTGGGCATCACAGCACTGCGGCCGCTTCAAACTCTCCGGTGTGGCCTAAGCGCCATAGTCCTCTATAAGTTGGGCCGTGCGGTTACCTCCACATATTTTAGCAGGCTGAGGTCTCGTTTCGTTAACGGAATTAACCATAAAATCGCTTCCACCAACTAAGAACGCCATGCACCACCACCCATAGAATCAAGAAAGAGCTCTCAGTCTGTCAATCCTACTATGTCCGGACCTGTAAGTTTTCGTGTTGAGTCAAATTAAGCCGCAGGCTCCACTCCTCAAGGCTCCTTCCGTCAATCTTTAAGTTTCAGCCTTTGGCGACCATATTATACCCCGAACCCAAAGACTTTTGATTTCTCATAAGGTGCCAGTGAGTCCCAAAAGCCGCCGATCCCTGGCCATCCCCTGCCGAGGACTAGATTTTATCCGATCGCCTTCGAGCCTCCCCAACTGCTTTGATTAATGAAAACATCTCTGGAAATGCTCCAGCGAGTTGTCTGCCTTTCATAAATCCAGAATTTCACCTCTGACTATGGTGGATTTAATGCGACAGCTCGCGTTAATCATTACTCCGATCCTAAGGGCCAACACAATAGGATCGTAATCTGCGGTGTGTTATCCCATGCTAATGTATCCGTAGCGTGAGGCTTGCTTTGAGCACTCTAATCTCTTTCACAGTAATGCAAAGATCGGAGGCACGACCCTGGGCCAAGCATGTCAGAGCAAGCATCGCCAAGACGACTGCACATCGCACACTGTGAGGGCGGACGGACGACTCCAACTCCAAGGTCCAACTACGAGCTTTTTAACTCGCAAATAACTTAAATATACGCTATTGAGCTGGAATTACCGCGGTTGTCGGGCACCAGACTTGCCCTCCAATGGATCCTCAAGTAAGGGATTTAGATTGTACTATTCCAATTACTGCATCTAATGAGCCCTGGTATTGTTATTTATTGTCACTACCTCCTCGTGTCGATTAGTAATTTGCGCCGTCACGCCTTTCCTTGATGTAGTCGCTTCTCGTGCTCCTCTCCTGAATCGAACCCTAATTCTCCGTCACTCCGTCAACACCATGTAGCCACTATCCTACCATCAAAGCTGATAGGGCAGAAATTTGAATGATGCGCCGCCGCACAGAGCCGCGTCAGCGATCCGACGAAAGCATCACGAATCAGCAGCAAAGTTGCCACCTTTTTATCTAATAAATGCATCCTTTCCGTAAGTCGGGGTTTGTTGCACGATAGCTCTAGAATTACTACGGTTATCCCGAGTAAGAGATGACCCATCAAACAAACTATAACCGATTTTAATGATTTATTCGCAGCTTTCACAAATTCAATTAGTTCATACTTCACATGCATGGCTTAATCTTTTGGTAGACAAGCATATGACTACCGCAGGATCAACCAGTAGATTGTTAATGACTCGCGACGTGAGCGAAAGCCGGCTGCCGACAGAGGTCGACCTGACCTTTGGCTGTATGTGGTCATTCAAGGCAACCGAGATTTTGAGGAACCACTGGGCAATTGTGACCCCCTGATGCATGCATCACCGATTCAAAGAATAGGCCCCGACGTGGCTTTAGGCCGACGAGCCCGACGGGACTCTGGCATGGACTTCCTCGAGATCCCCCCTGACTCCCGGGGGGCCTGAAGGAAACGCGCTGCCATGCAATAAACCCATACCGTTTTGGTAGGCAACACAGAACCGGAATCGGCAAGATTTCCCAACGCCCAGAGGCGGAAGGTGACGATTGATGATGATGAGGATGCATGTGCGACTGCTCGGTGCACAAAGACGGTTGACAACAAACATCCCGAAACAACTCACACGCCTGCCGCCATAACCCAACACCACCGAACGTCTAACCACACCCTCGCAATGCCGGAGGCATGCAAGCATATGGAAGCATTTGTGGCGCCAAGCCTGTACCGCTAGGTACGATGTAGAGACCCGGCCCTAAACAAGAGCAATTGTGGCCCACCTAGCTGCCCTTCCACAAAATAAAACCAAAGGGACCGGCGAGGGTCGCATTAGGAAGAAGAGGCACACCATGCCCATTTTGCTTTTGACAACGAATCCGGTCAGGTGTGGGAGAGGCACAAGCAGTGCTAATTACAGCAAACGATGCCACAAGGAGGAGGCAACGTTACATTGCTGGTCAAGGAGAAAAAGACGCCGCACCCGAGCACAAAAGGGCGGGGTGGTTTGGGGAGAAAAGAAAACACTGCGTACGAAAGTGCACGAGGAGGACGGGATGGTGGACGAGAAAAGAGACGCCGGGCGGTGCCGAGCAATACGAGGAAGGGATGATGCCCCAACCCCTACTGGTAGATTTTTAGGAGGGAGGGAGTGATGGGATGATGCCCCAACCCCGATCGGGTTTAGAGTTTGCCAGACGGGATGATGCCCCCAACCCCGATCAAGTTTTAGCCAAGGCCCACAAGAACACATAAAGAAGAGTACTGACCCCAAGAGTGTGATCCAAGAAAAAATCAAGGACAAATATAAATTGAGGACCATGGATCACATGAGGCGCGCCCCTAAAGCATCAAACAAGTTAGACCAAGACCAACCTCGGTGGTTTTCACCAGGTGTATGTATGAGGACCACTGCATTTACAATTGTTTGTTGTTGGTCAGTGGGTGGCAATTCAATTAACCGACATATCACCTAATAATGGGTAGAACACCCACCCCCATGTCGATGGGGGTATCGCCTACCGACAGAGATTTATACCGACCGGCTTAAACAAGTGGCAACGCTGTTTGAGAATTCCTTCCGACGGGCCGAGAATCACCCAAAGAAAGCATTGCCCAAGCATCACCGTGCTAGACTAAGCCACGCTAATTTAAAAACCCAATAAATTTCGAGGGACGACCAAAATCTACGAGTTCGCCAAGATCTCATGTGATGATCAAACTAACTCACAAACCAAGCCCACAACAAGCATGGGAAGGCTTGTGTGAGGGAAGTCCCGGAAGTCCCGCACCAACCACCGTGGGCGTGGTTTGAGCGAGGAGCAGCCTATCTATAGAATAGGATAATATGCAAAACCAAAATTGTACAAGTAGATACCTTTTTTTCGAAAGAGATAAGTCTCAAAATCGGACCTAGAGGTCGAATTTGGTGAGATTTTTGCAGATTGCCTAGAATAATCATATCTCTTCGTCCACCAAGTTACAGAATTTTTTGACGGGGGAATAATTTTAAAAAAAAATTTTAAAGTGGCTAAAATACATAAAATCGGGAAAAATGGAAAAGGGTACCTAGAGATCGAATTTTTTGGCGTAGTTTTTTATGAACTCACAATAATATAAACTAATGTCCACCAAATACGAAAGCCATTGGATAAGGGATTGATTTTTAATGATTTTTAACCAAAACTGGCAAAAACGCAAAAAATCCGAAAAATGGAGGATGAAGTGTGTTCGTCACTAAGCCTTCCCAATGTCATTGGGGGTCTAAGGAAAGTATTTTATAATGAAGAGTTAAGTTTTACGGCCAATGGCTAAGTTTGGCACCAACGCCAAGTTTCTGACCACGCTTTTGGCCCTCGTGGCTAAGCTTTTGGCACCGTGGTTCAAAATCTCCTTGGCACCGCGGCTTAAAATCCGGCTAAGTTTCTTGATCACGTTTTGGCACCGCGGCTGAAAATTGACCACGCTTTGGCACCGTGGCTGCAATCCCACAAGTTTTCTCGATCACGCTTTTGGCAATGGGTCCTTGACCACGCTTTGGCACCGCGGCTCAAAATCTGGCTAAGTTTTCTGATCACGTTTTTGGCACCGCGCTGAAATTTGACCACGCTTTGGCACCGCGCTCAAAATCCCAAGTTTTCCGGATCACGCTTTTGGCACCGTGGCTGAAATTCTGACCACGCTTTGGCACCGCGGCTCAAAAAAAGCTCGATCAAGCTTTTTGGCACCGTGGTGAAATTCACCACGCTTTTGGCACCGTGGCTCAAAATCTGGCTAAGTTTTCTGATCACGTTTTTGGCACCGTGGCCGAAATTTGACCACGCTTTTGGCACCGTGGCCAAAATCCGGCTAAGTTTTCTGATCACGCTTTTGGCACCGTGGCCGAAATTCCACGCCAATGCTTTGGCACCAAAATCTTACTAAGTTTTCTGATCACGTTTTTGGCAATTGTGGCTCAAATTTCTCACCACGCGTGTCTGGCTGGCTAAGTTTTTGATCACCGTGGCTAAAAATCTGGCTAAGTTTTCGATCACGCTTTTTGGCACCGAGCTCAAAATTCAAGTTTTCTGATCACGCTTTTTGGCACCGTGGCCTGCAAAATCTGACCACGCTGGCACCGCTGGCTAAAAATGGCTAAGTTTTTGATCACGGGCACCGTGGCTGAAAATCTGACCACGCTTTGGCACCGCTGGCTCAAAATCTGGCTAAGTTTTCGATCACGCTTTTGGCACCGTGGTTGGGAAAATCTGACCACGCCAGCACCGTGGGTTCAAATCTGGCTAAGTTTGATCACGCTTTTTGGCACCGTGGTCAAAATTCCGACCACGCTTTGGCACCCCGGGCTCAAAAATCCAAGTTTTCTCTGATCACGCTTTTGGCACCGTGGGTTTGGGGTAATCTGATCCACGTTTTGGCACCGCTCAAAATCGCTAAGTTTTCGATCATCGCTTGGCACCGCGGCCGGAAAATCCGACCATCGCCAAGACCCCGCCAAATCTCGCTTAAGCCATCACGCTGGGCACCGTGTCGAAATTGACCACGCGGCACCGTGGCTCAAAATCGCTAAGTTTTCTCGATCACGCTTTTTGGCACCGTGGGTCGGTAACCACCACGCTTTTGGCACCGTGGCTCAAAAATCTGGCTAAGTTTTCCTCGATCACTTTTTGGCATCGTACGGGACCACCACGCTTTTCGCACCGCGCCAAAAATCCGCTAAGTTTTGATCACGCTTTTTGGCACCGTGGTCGAAATTCTCGATCAATGCCAAGACCGCGCTAAAAATCCTGGCTTAAGCTTTCGATCACGCTTTGGCACCGTGGCTCAAAATCTCGCTTAAGCCGATCACGCTGGCACCGCGGGTCGGTAACCGACCACGCCAGCACCGCGCTAAAAAATCGCTAAGTTTTCGATCACGTTTTTGGCAACGTGGTTGAAATTCTGACCACGCTCGCACCGCGGTCATCATCCGCTAAGTTTTCTCGATCACGCTGGCACCTGTTGAAATTTGACCAAGCTGGCAGTCATGGGCCACATTTTTCCCATGGTCTTTCTCCAGGCTAAGCTTCAGCTACTGGCTCAAATTCTATAACGTTTTTGGCTCAGACTCTAAAGTTAGCATTCAGCATTTTTGTCACCATGCTCACTAAATTTTGCTCCAATTTGGTACCTTTGTAGCCTCAATGACGAACGCAAAGAAAATCATGAAAATTTAGAATGGTCCTGGTGGACGAATCAAAGTTTGGCTAAGTGCTGAGCAGAATGACGTGGCAGCAAGGCCACTCGCCACTTACACACCCCGTCGCAGATTTTAAGTCGCCTGCAGAAGGATTCAACTCGCTGCTCGATGGGACCATTGCCGCTTCATGGCGCCTTACAAGCGCTAATCCGCCTTTGCAAGGTTCAAACCAAGACGTGCCTCGGGTTTAAACCCCTCACGCTGGTCGGCAACGAACGACGGGCGACAGTTCGCTTCTAGCCCGATCTCTGACTTAGAGGCGCTCACCATAATCCAACGCATCGTAGCTTCGCCATACGGCTTTTTCAACCAAGCCATGACCACTCAGCGACATCAACGGTTCCTCTCGCACTCAGGTTGAATTACTGTCATGCGACACCTGTCATCAGTAGGGGTAAAACTAACCTGCCTCACGACGCCTAAAACCCACCCACGCTCCCTATCGGGTAGGTGAACAATCCAACACTTGGTGAATTCTCGCTTCACAATGATAGAGAGCCACATCAGGATCAAAAAGCAACGCCGCTATGAACGCTGCTGCCACAAGCCGCTTATCCCTCGTGGTAACTTTTTCGACACCTCTAGCTTCAAATTCAAGGTCTAAAGGATCGATAGGCCACGCTCACTGTTCAGACTCGCATCGAAAACTCGAATCAAACGAGCTTTTACCCTTTGTTCCACACGAGATTGCCTGCTGAGCTCATCTTAGACACCTGCGTTATCTTTTAACAGCAGTGGCCGTACCCAAACTCCCACCTCGACAATGTCTTCCGCCTCTGACGACCAGCAAGCCAGACTTGGTCCAAAAAGAGGGCAGCGCACTCCCGATCTCATCTGGGAATAAGTAAAATAACGTTAAAAGTAGTGGTATTTCACTTTCGCTGTTTCCAGCTCCCACTTATCCTACACCTCTCAAGTCATTTCACAAAGTCGACTAGAGTCAAGCTCAACAGGTCTTTTTCCCCCGCTGATTCCGCCAAGCCTGCTCCCTTGGCCGTGGGTTTCGCTGATAGTAGATGTGACAAAGGAATCTCGTTTACATCCATTCATGCGTCACTAATTAGATGACGAGGCATTTGGCTACCTTAAGAGAGAGTCATAGCTACTTCCCACTAGCACCCGCTTTTGGTTGAATTTCTTCACTTTGACATTCAGAGAATCAGCAGAAATCACATTGCGACAATATCCGCAGGACCATCGCACATGCTTTGTTTTAATTAAACAGTGGATTCCCCTTTGTCCGCATTTCAGCTCTGAAGTCGACTCGTTTCGACGCCTCGGGAAGAGGCCCCGGCAGGCCTGCTCCTCAATCTGCCTCGACCGGCACGCGACGACTCGCCCGCCATGGGAGCTCGAGTAGCCCACCGACAAATTGACGGACTCGGACGACCCCTCGCTCAGCCCTCGCGCCAATCCTTTTTCCCTGAGGTTACGGATCCATTTTGTCTGACTTCCCTTGCCTACATTGTCTCCATCGACTGCAGGTCTGTTCACCTCTGGAGACTGACGTATGCGAGTACGACCGCGTGGAGGCACTCGCCTCCCGATTTTCAAGGCCGCCGGGCGCACTCTGACACCACGCGACGCGGCGCTCTTCCACAGGCTGACCTACCTCGACTGAGCTGCTTTGTGGTGGGTGTTGTTAAACAAAGATAACTCTTCCGGGCCCCCGCCGACGCCTCCTCGACTTCCCTAATCGTTGCCGCCACCGCCACGCCCTGGCTCAGAATTTTTAACCCGATTCCTTTTCGTATCGCAGCGCTATCGTATCGGCTTCCCCGTCCCTTAGGATCGACTAACCCATGTGCAAGTGTCGTTCATGGAACCTTTCCCTCTTCGGCCTTCAAAGTTCTCATTTGAATATTTGCTACTACCACCAAGATCTCAGACCGACGATCGCTCACTGGCTCACGCCTGGTTTTGCAGACGACCGCCGCGCCTCCTACTCATCTGGCCTGTCCTGCCCCCGACGGCCGGGTAGATAATGCGCGCTTTTAGCGCCATCCATTTTCGCTAGTTGATTCGGGCAGTGAGTCGTTACACACTCCTTAGCGGATTTCCGACTTCCATGACCACCGCTCGCTGTCTTAATCGACCAACACCCTTTGTGGGGTCTAGGTTAGCTGCAGGCAATCAGAACCCAGCTCTTCCGGCTCATCCCACAGACGCAGCCTCTGCTTACCAAAAATGTGCCCCACTGGAGCTTCCGATTCGTGGGCGTGCTCAACAGCAGCAGCCACGCCCGTCCTACCTATTTAAAGTTTGAGAATAGGTCGAGGGCGCTGCGCCCGATGCCTCTAATCATCGCTTTACCCGATAGAACTCCCGCCTCAGTGGCCCAAATCATCCTGAGGGAAACTTCTGAGGGAACCAAATACTAGATTTGCCTCGATTAGTCTTTTCGCCCCTATACCCAAGTCGACTTTAACGATTTGCATCGCCAAGATCGCATGCGCCTCCACCAGAGTTTCCTCCGGGCTTCGCCCCTGCCTGCATACGTTCACCATCTTTCTGTCCCGACTGTGTATGTTCTCACCGAACCCTTCACGTAAGATCAGCCGGCCGGTGGTGCCGCCTACGTGATAAAGCGTTCCCACCAATCACTTCCTTGCGCCTTACGGGTTTACACTGCCTCGTCTGATCAGCACACATGTCGACTTTGGTCCTGTTTCAAGATCTGCCGAACGAGCCCACGTCGAGCGGAGCGCTGTAGTGCCACGCACGAGAGAGCGGCGCCACATCCACAATCGCGATGATGACGCCCGCGAGCATTTCGACACCCGCTTGGGGCCACTATCACAATCCGCGGGCCGGTCAATGTCCCGAGTCGACGTGATCGTGCCACTGTTCCACATCCGACCGACATCGACATTTCATCCGGCTCATCCCTCCTCCCGACAATTTCAAGCACTATTCGACTCTCTTTTCAAAGTCCTTTTCATCTTTCTCAAGTGCACTTGTTCGCTATCTGGCCTTCTCACAGATTTAGCCTCGATTAATCTCACTGAATAATAAGATTCAAACAACTGATCACCATTACTGCAGCGACAGGGTCTGGGCACGACGGCTCTCACTTTCCTCGGGCGCCCCTTCCAGGGACTTGGGTCTGTCCACCACCGAGGACGCTTCTCCAGATTACAATCTCGACGCCTCGAGGCGACCGATTTTCATGGGCGGGCTCTTCCTGCTCGCTTCGCCGTTACTAGGGGCAACTTTGTTAGTTTCTTTTTCCTCCTTTATTGATATTTTAAACTCAGCGGGTAGCCCTACCAAACCCGAGGTCTCATGGAGCGCCCGTGGACGCGCTGGGTTGGAGTCCGACTTTGGCCGGTCCGCCAGCGACCGTCTCATCGCTCATTCACTATTTTGTCGCGATGAGTCGGGCCGCTGGACTTTTTTCAACCAGCCACGAGACGATGCTCGCGGAGGTCAGCATCCACTCCTAGCACGCACGCGTGAGGCGTCGGCATCTGGGGGTAACGATGTGTGACACCAGGTAGCGTGCTCCCCGCCTAATGGTTTTGTGTGCGCAACTTATGCTTCAAAGACCATGGTCTACTCTGGATTCGCACTGCAATTCTGGCATCGTATTTCGCTACGCTTCTTCATCGACAAGAGCCGAGATATCCGCTGCCGAGTCATTTTTGTGTTTGTGGTCGTGGCAGGTCCGCGGGTCGCTGCCTCTGCAAGCATCGCACTTAATAGCTGCCCTCGCGCACGGCGCTCTGGGAAAGTTTAGGTTTTGGGCGAGAGGAGAGGCTGGACCGCCTCTCGCCAGCTCGGTCGGGGAGGACGGGCCTGCGGTTCGAGAATGTTTCCTGAGCCAGCCCCGATCGAACTTGTCCCAGGATGAACGGGTTCACGGCCGAACTTGTCATAGGCAACGATAATGATCCTTCCAAGCAGTTCACCTACTTTAAACCTTGAAATACTTCTCCTTCCTCTAAAATGATATTTCACAACCGCTGGCAGCGAACGCCCACGTGCCGCATCCAACACTTCACCGACCATTCAATCGGGTAGGAGCGACGGCGCTGTACAGCGGCGTGGACGTAGTCAACGCGAAATATTGACGATGCTTACTAGGAATTCCTCAAGAAGACCAACAATCGCAATGATTCATCCCCATCACGATGAAATTTCAAAGATTACCCGGCCCTGCCTACTGGCTGGCTTATGTGCACTCGTTGAATACATCAACAGGCGGCGCTCCAGAACATCTAAGCGGCATCACAGACAAGTATCGCCTCAAACTTCCGTGCCTAAGCGCCATGTACCTCTAAGAAGTCGGGCCGTGGCGGGTTACCTCCACATAGCCATTTAGCAGGCCGAGGTCCGCTCAACTAATTCAACTGCACAACTGCCCACCAACGAAGAACGGCCATGCACCACCACCCATAGAATCAAGAAAGAGTTTCATCATTAATCCTACTATGTCCTGACCCGTAAGCTCCCTGTTGATCAAATTGCTCGCAGGCTCCACTCGGTGGTGCCCGCCAATTCCTTGTTTTCAGCCTATGCACTATACCCCCTAACCCAAAGACTTTTGATTTCTTATATAAAACAGCGGAGTCCTGTGCTAACATCCGGCCGATCCCTGGTCGGCATCGTTTATGGTTGAGACCAGATTTGGTATCTGATCGTCTTTCGAGGCCCTAACTTTCGTTTGATTAATGAAAACATCCTCGCAAATGCTTTCGCAGTTGTTCGTCTTTCATAAATCCAAGAATTTCACCTCTGACTATGAAATACGAATGCCCCGACCGTCCTCGTTAATCATTACTCCGATCCCGAAGATCAATAGGATCGTAATCCCGCGTGTTATCCTATGCTAATGTATCCATAGCGTAGGCTTGCTTTGAGCACTCTAATTCTTCAGAAGTATCAAGACCGGAGGCACGACCCGCCAGTTAAGGCCGTGAGCGCACGCTTCGCTAGTAGGGACGGAGCCGATCTAAGTACACCTCCGTGAGGCTGACCGATCGACCCAACCCAAGGTCCACTACGAGCTTTTAATCGCAACAACTTAAATATACGCTATTGAGCCGGAATTATCATGGCCGCAACCCAGACTTGCCTCCAATGGACCCCTAAGGATTTAGATTGTACTCATTCCACCACTGCACTACCGAGCCCATTATTTATTGTCACCAACTCGTAATGATCGGGTAATTCACTGGCCGTTTTGGATGTGGTAGCTGCCAGCTCCTCCTGAATCGAACCCTAATTCACACCCGTCACCACCATGTAGGCCACTATCCTACCATCGAAAGTTGATAGGCAGAATTTGAATGATGCGCCGCCGACAAAGGCGGCGATCCGACGAGTTATCATGAATCATCAAAGCAACAAAAGCCTCGCCGACTTTTTATCTAATAAATGCATCCTTCCTTAAGTCGTGGGGTTTGTTGCACGATAGCTCTAGAATTACTACGGTTATCCGAGTAGTAGATACCATCAAACAACTATAATTGATTTAATGAGCCATTCGCAGCTTCACAAATTCCCGAATTAGTTCATACTTACACATGCAATGGCTTAATCTTCGGTATTGCCATACGACCACTGCTATGATCAACTGCGCAGAAGATTCAGTTACTGACTCTGCACGGCAGCCGCCTGTATGGTCGCTGTGACCTTTGGCCAAAAAGTGTGTGTCATTCAAGGCAACCGAGACTTTGAGGAACGCAGCTGGGGCAGCCTGGCACTCTGCTCGCCGCATGCACCGTATCCAAAGAATGTCACAAGACGTGCCGCTGTGAGTCACGAGCCCGACGTGGACCAAGGTATGGACTTCGAGATCCCCACTCGGCGGGCCTGAAGGAACGGTGCTATGCAATTCAAACCGATACCGCTTTGGTAGGTAGGCAACACAGAACTGACAAGATTCTAACGCCATAGAGGCGAAGGTGACGATTGATGATTTATGAGGATGCATGTCGAACTGCCCGTGGCAAGCACGAGCCAGACAAACAAAAACATCCCGAGCACAACTCACACGCCTGCTCGCTTATAACTCAACACCACCGAATTCAACTACACCCCGCAATGCCGAGAGGCATGCAAGCATATGGAAGCATCGGCGCCAAGCCCGCATCGCTTAGGCATGTGTGTAGGAGACCCGCCTAAACAAGAGCAGTGGTGCCACCTAGTCAGTCCTCTCCACAAAATAAAACCAAAGGGACCTAAGGAGGGTCGTATTAGGAAGAAGAGGCACACCATGCCCATTTTTGCTTTTGACAACGAACGGTGCCGTGAGGAGGCAGCATGCTTGAAATTATGAAACGATGCCACGGCGAGGAGGCAAGAATGTTGCTGGGTCAAGGAGAAAAAGACGCCGCACCGAGCACAAGAGGGGGGTGGTTCGGGGAAGAAAACACTGCAGTCGGTGCGCACGCAGGAGGACGGATGGTGATGAAAAAGAGACGCTGGCGTGCCGGCACACGAGGAAGGGATGATGCCCCAACCCCGCCAAGTTAGATTTTTAGGAGGGAGGGAGGATGGGATGATGCCCCAACCCCTCGACCGGGGTTTAGAGTTTGCCAGATGGATGATGCCCTAACCCCGACGGGTTTAGCTAAGCCCACAAAGAACACATAAAGCAAGAGTACCTAATTTCCCCAAGAGTGTGATCCAAGAAAAATCGGGACAAATATAAAATTGAGGGACCATGATCACAGCGAGGCGCCAGCTCAAGCATCGCTGCGTTAGACCACACTAACCCCATGCTTTCATCAGGCGTGTATGTATGAGACTGCCAGACGGTGCTAATGGCAGCGTTATGTTGTTGGTCAGCTGGTGGCACCACCAATCGACATATCACTGACAATGGGTAGAACACCCACGCCGGCATGTCGATTGGGTGTATCGCCCACCGCTGTAGATTGCTGACCCGCCCGACACCTTTCAAACAAGTGGCAACGCTGTTTGAGAATTCTTCCGCACGGGCCGAGAATCACCCAAGAAAAGCATTGCCCAAAGATCACCTGCTAGACTGCCACGCCCACGAAAACCCAATAAATTTCGAGGGACGCACCAAAATCGCCGAGTTCGGCTAAGATTCTAAGGTGGATGATCAACGAATTAATCACCCAAAACCATGGAAAATAACCCACAACAAGCATGGGAAGGCTTGTGTGTGAGCGTGGGATTGAAGTCCATGAAGTCCCAAGACCAACCAATCGTAAGCGTGGTTTGAGCGAGGAGCAGCCCCCTATAATAGATAATATGCAAAACCAAATCACAAGCAGATACCTTTTTTTTGAGCAGACATAAGTCCAAAATCGGACCTAGAGGTCGAATTTTGGTGAGATTTTTTGCAGGATTGCCTAGAATAATCATATCTCTTCGTCCACCAAGTTACAGAATTTTTTTGACGAGGGAATAATTTTTAAAAAAATTTTAAAGTGGCTAAATACATAAAATCGGGGAAAATGGAAAAGGGTACCTAGAGATCGAATTTTGGCGTAGTTTTTGCAGGAACTCGCACAATAATATAACCAATGTCCACCAAATACGAAAGCCATTGATAAGGGATTGATTTTAATGATTTTTAACCAAAAACTGGCAAAACGCAAAAAATCCTAAAATGGAGGATGAAGTGCTCGTCACTAAGCCTTCCCAATGTCATTGGGGTCTAAGGAAAGTATTTTGACACGAAGAGTGCTAAGTTTTACGGGCCAATGGCTAAGTTTTGGCACCAACGCCAAGTTTCTGACCACGCTTGGCCCCTGCGGGCTAAGTTTTTTTGCACCGTGGCCCAAAAATCTGGCTAAAAGCCCGACCACGCTTTTGGCACCGTATTGAAAATCTGACCACGTTTAAAACCGCGCTAAAAAATCTGGCTAAGTTTTCTGATCACGCTTTTGGCACCGTGGGGTGAAAATTGACCACGCTTTAGGACCGCGCTCAAAATCGCTAAGTTTTCTGATCACGCTTTTTGGCACCGGGCGAAATTTGACCACGCTTTGGCACCGTGGCTCAAAATCTAGCTAAGTTTTCTGATCACGCTTTTGGCACCGCGGGCTGAAAAATCTGACCACGCTTTTGGCACCGCGGCTCAAAAATCCGCTAAGTTTTCTGATCACGCTTTTTGGCACCGTGGCTGAAATCTGACCACGCTTTTGGCACCGTGGCTCAAAAATCCGCTAAGTTTTCTGATCACGTTTTTGGCACCGTGGCTGAAATTTGACCACGCTTTTGGCAATCGTGGCTCAAAATCTGGCTAAGTTTTCTAACCGCGTTTTTGGCAATCGCGGCTGAAATTGACCACGCTTTGGCACCGCGGCAAAATCCTGCTAAGTTTTCTAAATCACGTTTTGGCACCGTGGCTGAAATTTGACCACGTTTTGGCACCGCGGCCAAAATCTGGCTAAGTTTTCTGATCACGCTTTGGCACCGCGGCTCAAATTCTGACCACGCTTTGGCACCGCTGCTAAAAAATCTGGGCTAAGTTTTCTGATCACGCTTTTTGGCACCGCGGTCGAAATTGACCACGCTTTGGCACCGGCGGCTCAAAAATCGCTAAGTTTTCTGATCACGCTTTTGGCACCGTGGGTTCTGAAAATCTGACCACGCTTTGGCACCGCTACTCAAAACGGCTAAGTTTTCTGATCACGCTTTGGCACCGCGGGTTCGAAAAATCTGACCACGCTTTTGGCACCGTGGCTCCAAAATCCGCTAGTTTTCTCCGGAATCACGCTTTTGGCACCGCTGGCTGAAATCTGACCACGCTTTTGGCACCGCTGCTCAAAATCGCTAAGTTTTCTGATCACGTTTTTTGGCACCGCGGGCTGAAATTCTGACCATCGCCAATCGATCCTCTGCAATCCCGCTTTTTCCGATCAAGTTTTTTGGACCGTGGCTGAAATTTTGACCACGCTTTCGCACCATGGTTAAAAAATTGGCTAGTTTTCGACCACGGTTTTTGCAATCTGCACGGTAATCTGACCACGCTTTGGCACCGCGGGCTGTAACTGGGCTAAGTTTAGTTGACCAATGTTTTGTCATCGCGGCTGAAATTCCGGACCACCACGCTTTGGCACCGCGTTGTAACTGGCTAAGTTTTCTCTGATCAATGCTTTTGGCACCGCGGCTCAAAATCTGGCCAAAATCTGGCTTTTCGATCAATGCTTTTTGCACCGCGGGCTGAAAAAATCTGACCACGTTTTGGCACCCGGCTCAAAAATCTGCTAAGTTTTTAACCACGCTTTTTGGCATCGCTGGCCGAAATTCTGAATCCACGCTTTTGGCACCGCTAAAAATCCGCTAAGTTTTGTGATCACGATTTTGGCACCGTGGCTCGCAACCGCTAAGTTTTCCACGCTTTTGGGGTCACCGCTTTTGGCACAAAATCGCTAAGTTTTCTGGATCACGCTTTTTGGCACCGTGGCTGAAATTCTGACCACGCTTGCACCGTGGCTCCTGTAACCGCTGTTTTCTGATCAACGCTTTTGGCACCGTATTGAAATTCTGACCACGCTTTTGCACCGCTGCTCAAAATCAGCTAAGTTGATCACGCTTTTGGCACCGTATTGAAATTCTGACCACGCTTTTGGCACCGCTGCTCAAATTCTAGCCACATTTCGCCCATGGCTCACCTTCCAGGCTAAGTTTTCTCTGATCACGTTTTGTCACCGTTTCTCAAATTCCAACGTTTTTGGCCTGTTATCTCAACTCGCTGCTCGATGGGAATTATGCTCATGGCGTCCCATAAGGCTAATCTGCCTGTAAGGTTCACTAACCAGCACGTGCCTCTGGGGGCCCTAAACCCCTCATCGCTGGTCAAGAACGAACGACTGGGCGATGCTGCTTCTAGCTCCTGATTCGACTTAGAGGCTGTTCACCATAATCCAACGATCAGAGCTCACACATCGGCTTTTTCAAACTGCCGATGACCAATTAGTGCGAATCAACTGCCTTCGCATTTAGGTTGAATTACTATTGCGACACTGCCATCAAGGGTAAAACTAACCTGTCTCATCGACTGGCTCAAAACCCAGCTCATCGCTCCCTATTGTGGGTGAACAATCCAACACTTGGTGAATTCGCTTCACAATGATAGGAAGAGTCACATCAAGGATCAAAAAGCAACGTCGCTATGAACGCTATTGCTGCCGCTTATCCCTGTGGTAACTTTTTCCGACACCTCTAGCTTCAAATTCAAGGTCTAAAGGATCGATAGGCCACGCTTTCACGGTTCAGATTCGTACTGGAAATCAGAATCAAACGAGCTTTTACCCTTTGTCTAATACTCCAGATTTCCCCTGCTCGTTGAAGCTCATTTTAGGACACCTCATATCTTTAACAGATAAAGGCCCAAAATTAAACTCCCCACTGACAATGTCTTCCATTCCTGACGAATTTCAAATTAAGCCACTTTGTCCAAAAGAGGGGCAGCTCATCCGATTCACGGAATAAGTAAATAACGTTAAAGTAAGTAGATTTCACTTTCATTGCTTTCCAGCCCCACTTATCCTACACCTCAAGTCATTTCACAAAGTCTGACTAGAGTCACCAACAGGTCTTCTTCCTCACGATTCCGCCAAGCCTGTTCTTTGGCTGCGGGTTTCCGCTGGATAGTAGATGTGACAAATCTCGTTAATCATTCATGTCACTAATTAGACGACGAGGCATTTTGGCTACCTTAAGAGAGTCATAAGAGCTCCCTGCCAAGCATCTGCTTTATTGAATTTTCTTCACTTTGACATTCAGAGACCGCAGAAATCACATTGCGTCAACATCCGTAGGACCATCGCAATGCTTTGTTTAATTAAACAGTCGACTTTGTCCGCATTCAGTTCTCGAGTCGACGTCTGACGCCCGGAAGAGGCCCTGGCGGCCTGTTTCATCCGGATTCTCTGACTGCATCGCTGGATGATTCGCCTGGCCATGCTGGAGCAGCTCGAGCAGTCCACCGAGCCGACGTGGTTCAGACTGACCCCTGCTCAGCCTCGTGAGCTAACTTTTCCCGAGGTTACGGATCCATTTTGTTGACTTCCTTTGCCTACATTGTTCCATCGACCAGAGGTTGTTCAATCTTTGAGACCTGATGTTATGAGTATCGACCGGGCGGCACTCGTCCTCCGGATTTTCAAGGGTCATTGGGCGTGACCGGACACCATCGACGTAGCGGTGTTTTTCCACTACTGGATCTCTACCTCCTACCGAGCTGCTTTCCAGGTGGGCAGGTTGTTAAACAGAAAGATAACTCCTTTCCGGGCCCCCGCCGACGCTTTCCCGACTCACCGTCTGTCGCCAGCCACACGCCCCTGCTCAGAATTTTAACCCGATTCTCTTTTGCACGCTGCTGTAAGCGTTATCAGACGCAAGCCTCTCGCCCCTTAGGATCGACTAACCCATGTGTAAGTGCTCGCTCACTATAATCCTTTTCCCTTCGTCTCTTCAAAGTTCTCATTTGAATATTTGCTACTACTCACCAAGATCTCGCACTCGACGATCAGCCCGCCCGGCTCACGCCTGGTTTTGCAAAGCACCGCCGCGCCTCCTACTCATCTGCCTCGGGTCCTGCGACGCACAGATAGGTCGCGCGCTTAGCGCCTCATCCATTTTCGCTAGTTGATTCAGGAGTTGCTATTATCACATTCTGGGCAGATCGACTTCATGACCACCGGCCCTGTCGGGTCTTTAATCGACCAACACCCTCAAGTGGGGTCTAGGTTAGTTACTAGCGCACCGTAGAACTCCAGCCTGCGTTCATCCTGCAGACGCCAGCTTCACACGCCAAAATGGCTCACTCTCGAGTTTCCTCGGGACCTGTGCGCTGCTCAACAGAGCCTATCACTGGCCCTACCTCATTTAAAGTTTGAGAATCAGGTCGAGGGCGTTCGCCTCCGACATGCCTCTAATCATTGATTTCTTTTAATCCGATAGAACTCGGGCGCTGGCTCCAGCTATCCCCGAGGGAAACTTCCCTCGGAGGGAACCAGCCTACTAGATCTGCCTCGGGATGCGCTCTATCGCCTCAATGCCGATCGATCGACATTTGCACGTCAAAGATCGGGCTATGCCTACCGTAGTCTCTGGCTTCGCCCCGCCTCAGGCATAGTTCACCATCTTCTGGTCCTGACAGGTATAAAGCCTCACCGAACCCTCTCACAGAAGACTCAGGGTCAGCCTGGAGCGCTGCTCCAGCAGATAGTTGTTCCCACCAATCGCTTCCTTTGCGCCTTACGGGTTTACCTTCGCCTCGCTGACTCGCACACATGTCGACTCCTTGGTCCCAGTGTTTCAAGACGGGCCGAATGGGAGCCCACAGGCCGACGCGCCGAGCGCCGACAGGTGCTTAGGGCATCGCCGAGACGGCGCGCGCGCTGCCATCCAATCGTGTGATGATGACGCCTCCGCGAGCATTTCGACAGCTCCGAGCTGGGCCACGATCATCACAGCGCACACGTCCCGAAGTCGATCGGGCGGACCGGCTTTCTCACCGCTCCACATCCGACTGACAGCCATCGCCGGCCCCCATCCGCCTCCCTCCCGACACCCCTCAAGCACTATTTGACTCTCTTTCAAAGTCCTTTTCATCTTTCCCTCGCGGTACTTGTTCGCCATCGTGCTCTCGCCAGTATTTAGCCTCGACGCGAATTCTATCACTCGACTGGCCGCTGCATTCCCAAACAACCCGACTCGGCCAGCGCCCGCAGCGACAGGGTCCGGGCAACACGGGCTCACCCTTCCTCTCGCGCCCTTCCTGTGGGACTTGGGCCCGGTCCGCCACTCCGAGGACGCTTCTCCAGTACTACACCGACGCCGGATGGCGCGACCCGATTTTCATGGCGCTCTTCCTACCGCTTCGCCGTCATACAGTGGGAATCCTCGTTAGTTTCTTTTCCTCCGCTTATTGATATGTTTAAACTCAGCGGTAGCTGCCCGACCTGAGGTCCATTGGGAGCGTCCGTGGACGCGTAGGGCGGGAGTCCGACCTGGCCGGTCCGCGCGACCGCCCACAGAGCATCGCCATCCACCATTTTGTCGCGACGAGCTGGCCGCGACCGATCAACCAGCCACGAGACGATGCTCAGGAGGTCAAGATCCACCACAGACGCACGAGAGGCGCGGCATTTGTAACGAGGTGACACTCAGGCGTTCTCGCCAATGGCTTCGGGCGCAACTTCATGCTCAAAGACTCGATGGTTCACTCGATTCGCACCACACCAAGTATCGCATTTCGCTGTTCTTCATCGATGCAAGAGCCGAGATATCCGTGCCAGAGTCATTTTGTATGTTGTGTGTCGTCGTCCGCGGTCGCTGCCTCCTGCCCGCGAAGATCAGCACTTAACAGCTGCAGTTCCTCGCGCACGGCGCGAGTATTGTGTGTTTTGGGCGAGAGGAGGCATACGGGCGATCGGCCTCGCCACTGGTCAGGAGGACGGGCGGTGTTCAGCAACAGCCTCCCCTGAGACCAGCGATCGAACTCTGTCTCTGCTGACGACCCAAGTTCACGGGTACGAACTTGCTGCAGAGGCAACGACAATGATCCTTCCAAGCAGGTTCTACCTCACGGAAACCTTTGAGTTATTTACTTTCCTTCCTCTGTACTCGATAAGGTTCAGTGGACTCTTCACAACGTCCATGGCAGAATCCTACGCCGCAATCCAACACTTCACCTGGACCATTCAATCGGTAGGAGCGACGGGCGCACAAAGTATGTGTGGACTGAATAACGCTGGTTACACCGCTACTAGAAATTCCCGCAACACCAACAATTGCAATGATCTATCCCCATCACGATAACCTCAAAGACTGCTTGCAATACATCAGGCTGCACACACAAGGCCCAACATCTAATGGGCATCACAGACTGCTATTTCAACTTGCCATGTCCTCTAAGAGTTCTGGCCGTGAGGCTTACCTCCACATAGCATTAGCAGGTCGAGGTCTCGCTCTAACTAATTAACTGACAAATCGCCTCCATCCATGCACCACCACCCATAGAACAACAAACTCACTCAATAACTTACTATGTCCAGACCTGTGTTCCTGTCGAGTCAATGTTCACTCCAGCATGTCTCTTCCCACACCTGCCTCATGACCATACTCCCCTGAACCCCAAAGACTTTGATTTCATAAGGGCCACTGAGTCCTAAAAGCAACATCCACGATCCCCGGCTCAAGATCAAGCTATGGTGAGACTAGGACGGATCCGATCGCCTTCGAGCCCCCAACTTCGCCTTGAAACGAAAATATCCTCGCAATGGCTGCAGTTGTTCGCTTCATAAACCAAGAATTTCACCCGACTATGAAATAATGCCCCGACCGCTCCCCACATCTCGATCCCAAGGCAACACAATAGATCAACTCGTGGTGTTATCCCCCAGAGCTGCAGTTTGTTTGAGCACTCTAATTTCTTCAAAGTAACAAAGATCCAGGCATCTACCAGACATCGCAGTAAGGGACGTAGCCGGCACACCTGTGAGGCGACCGATCGACCTCAACCTACGAGCTTTTTAACCGCAACAACTTAAATATACTTATTGAGCCGGAATTATGCCGCCGGCACCAGACTTGCTCCTCCAATGATCCTCGAAGGATTTGTACTATTCCACTGACTGCATTGTTATTTATTGTCCTACCTCCCCGTGTCGATTGCAATTCCCGCCGCCTGAGCGGTAGCTGCCGTGCCCTCCGAATCGAACCCTAACTCTCCGTCAATCTATCACCACCATGAAATTATCCTAAAGCGATAAATTTGAATGATGCGCCGCACAAAGCCATAATCCACGAAAGTTATCAAACAGAGCCTCATACTTTATCTAGCACAATGCATCCCTTCCAAGTCGGGGTTTGCCGCACGATAGCTCTAGAATTACTACGCACTATCCGAAAGCAGTAGGATACCATCAAACAAACTATAATCGATTTAATGAGCCATTCGCAGTAGCTCACAGCCTCGAATTAGTTCATACTACACATGCATGGCTTAATCTTTGAGACAAGCATATACTGGCAGGATCAACCGAAGCATTCGTTAATGACTCGCATCGCATATCGGTGTCAGACAGACTTTGGCCAGCAAAATATCTGCTGCAAGAACGCACTGGGCACCAGACTGTTCGCCGCATGCACCGTAGATCCAAAAGAACACTCACAAGACCCGCCAGACCACGAGCTCCGACGTGGACAAGGCGGCGGACTTCGAACCCTCCCCACTCTCTGGCCGAAGGAACGGAAAAGCATCCAAACCCATACCGCTTTAGGTAGCAACACAGGAACCGACAAGACGCCCCAACGCCATGAGCCGTGACGATTGATGATGAGACATGTCGAATGCCTGCACAAGCACGAGCCGCACAACAAAAACATCCCGAAAGCACAACTCACACCCTGCTCATTATAACCCTAACACCACACCTAACGAACACACCCAATGCAGAGGCATGCAAGCATATGGAAACATCGTGGCGCCAAGCCCTGATCGCTAGGCAATGAGCGTAGGAACTACCTAAAACCGCCCTCCACAAAAAAACCAGCACCGGGCGATATCGACAAGGAAGAAGAGGCACACCATGCCCATTTTTGCTTTGACAACGAACATGGCTGTGGGAGGAGGCAAATGCTATGTTCAAAAAACGATGCCAATGGCGAAGGCAACGTTACATCATTGATCAAGGAAAAAAGACGCCGGACCTGGTACAAGAGGTGTTAGGAAAGAAACACCGTGCCTGAAAAACAAGAATGGATGGATGAGAAAAGAGATGCCCATGGGGTGCCGGCACATCAGGAAGGATGATGCCCCAACCCCACCGGGTTAGATTTTTAGAGAGGAGGATGGATGATGCCCCAACCCCGACCGGTTTAGAGTTTCCAGATGGATGATGCCCAACCCCGACCTACAAAGCAAGAGTAATCGCCCCCAAGAGGTGATCCAATGAAAATCAAGGACAACATAAAATTGAGGGACCATGGATCATAATGAGGCCGTCACATCATGTAGACCAAGACCAACCCGTGGTTTTCATCACGACAGATGTGATGAGATCACTGACGGCAAGTTAATTTAGCGCGTTGTAGGTCAGTTGGTGGCACCACCAACTGATTGCTATCACCTGACAATGGGTAGAACACCCACGAGCATATGGGGATGGGTATACTGTACTGACAGATTCATGACCACCCGACACTCAAAATGCGGCAACGGCTGTTTGAGAATTCTCCAACGCCAGAACTACCCAAGAAAAAGCATTGACGCCATCACCGGTGCTAGACTGCCAACGCCACGAAACCCACAAATTTCAGACGCATCAAAATCGGCCGAGTACTACTAAGATCTGCGTGGACGATCAACGAATTAATCACCCAAACCATGCGAAAATGACCCACAACAAGGAAGGCTTGTGTGAGATGGGAGGGAAGTCCGTGGAAGTCCCAAGACTAAATCCACTGTGGGCGTGGTTTGGAGCGAGGAGCAAATTTCATATAATAGGATACGCAAAACCAAAATTGTACAGAGTAGATACCTCTTTTCGGAAAGCAGACATAAGTCCAAAACGGACGTAGAGGTCAATCTCCTGCAGTAGATATAGCAGATCGCCTAGTAATAATCATATCTCTTCGTCCACCAAGTTGCTACAGAATTTTGACGAGGAATGATCTTTATTTTAAAAAGTGGCTAAAATACATAAAATCAAAATGGAAAAGTGGCAATTCCAGATATTTGAATTTTGGCGTAGTTTTGTGCAGGAACTGCACAATAATATAACCAATGTGTCCACCAACATACGAAAGCCATTGATGGTGGGATTGATTTTAATGATAATCCAAAATCGCAAAAACGCAAAACTGAAAATGGAGTGATGAAGGCGTTTACGTCACAAAAGCCTTTCAATGTCATCGTCTAAGGAAAGTATTTTGACACGAAGAGCAAGCAAGGTTTTCACGGCCAATGACTAAGCTTTTGGCACCACCGCCAAGTTTCTCGACTCACGCTGGCCTTGGCACTGTGGGCTCAAAGCTGGGCAAGCTGTGGTCACTGTATCCGCTAAGCTTTCTGACCACGCTATTTGGCACTGCGGTCGAAATTTGACCACGCTTTCTGGCACCGGCTACTAGCACCCAAGTTTTCTGATCACGCTGGCACCGCGGTCAAATTTCACCACGCTGGGCACCGCACGAGCTCGCAACACGCTAGCACTGCATCACGCTTTTGGCACCGCGTTTTGGCACCGTGGCCTACCACGCCAGTATATCACGTTGGCACTGCCACAAAATGACTGCGCTTACACGAAAATTTTCGATCATTGCACCGTATGAATTGGCACCGGCCGAAATTCGCACCACAGCTTTCTGAGCACCAGCGCGCGTCAAAATCGCTAAGTTTTCTGATCACGCTGGCACCGTGCAGTCGAAATTTCGACCACGCTGGCACCGCTGCCCAAAATCTGGCTAAGTTTTCATCACGTTGGCACTGCGGGCTGAAATTCCTGACTACGCTTTTGCCACCGTGGCTCAAAATCATGGCTAAGTGTCATCACGCTGCACCGGGCTGAAATTGACTCACGACTTTTGGCACCGCGCTGGCACCGCTAAGTTTTCTGATCACGCTGGCACCGCGGCTGAAATTCTGACTCACTGCTTTGGCACCGCAGCCTCAAAATCTTACTGTTTTCCGATCACGAGCAATACGTAACTGAACGAAATGGCTAACAG
>JAENHJ010000446.1:0-72777 GCA_025330945.1 Mucuna pruriens | reverse complement strand
CTTACTTTTTCATGGTTTAATTATGATTTTTGTCGATAAAGGAATTTCAAGTGTCACAATCATTACAAGATTTTTGATTTTGTTATTAATTTTAACTACATTTAAATTAGTAGTTAAATTCTAACTAATTAACTATAATATTATTTTTTCTAGTTAAATTTGGTTATATTCATTTATACTTTATTACTACAAATTAGCTAGAAAATAATTCATATTTTTAGAATTTACTGCAAATTAACTAAGATTATTTTCTTGCTAATTTAGTTACTTATTTCATGTTACCATTAATATAGAAATTTTGTAGTTAATTTTTACTTATAAATTAGCTACAAAATAACTATTGATTTTAAAATTAACTACAAAATTATTTGGTAACAAATTTGTAAATTTCTAGTAGTGAGTTTTTAAGACTTGTTTGTAGAAATGAATAGAGAAGAAATGGAATGAGAGAGAAGAAATGGGTGAAATATATATATATAAGTGAGTGTTGGTAGAAAAGAAACAGAGGAGAGAAATAAAGAGATTTAGTTCACATTTCTGCTCGATGATTTAGTTGTTTGCATGTTGTTCTAGGATTTCGCTTAGGAGAGTCTCTTGATTTGTTAGGCAAATCCTTTTTTGAGCTTGTTGTTGAAGGTTTACTATGAAGGGATACTTTTGTTGAGCGACCTTGTCTTATAAGTGAATTTAGAAAATTAAGAGTATCTTGAGTGAGGACCTTCTTCATTGAGCTTAATAATCAAGAACACATGACAAGATGTATTATTTTGCTGAGTACTCACTTGGTTGGGCAAAGCTATGAATTGAGTGAAAACTCTGTATTCATGAGGTTTGCTGAGTGAGCGCTTTACTTGTTAAGTATGATCTTGAGAATCCAAAAACATATTTACAGTCTTATGTTGTGCTAAGAGTTTGAGGGCTCTGAACCTTCTAGTTGGGAAGGAATACCTTTGTTAAGGAAGTGAACCCAAGTTGAGAATGTAAATACCACTTTATTGGTATTCGTTGGGTGAAATATCTAACCCATAAGCAAATAAGCGGGATCTTAGAGTGCTCTCTGTCCGATTCTTCGCTTGGCTATGAATGGATACTTGTTTGGGAAAAAATGTTTGAGGTTTAGGAAATGTTGTTATCCATGGTTGGATAGAGTATATGTTATTGTTAGAGAGTGAGATATTGGCCTTACTTAATGGAGCTAGTTAGATGAACCAACCTCGTTGTTGTCGTTATGTTGAATTGCCTTAGGACCATGATCAATGAAGATACATGTTTATAAAGATTCGAGTTCATGGACGTCAAAAGTGTTTGAATAATTATTGTTGTTGATGTTGTTGTGATGAAAGTCAAATTCGATGCTAAAATGAGTAGGTGAAGTAAGTGAACTGAGGACCTAAGTGGATAAAATGATGGCAAACTCACATGAGGTTGAGGCTTGCAAACCTTAGATTGTGGTGTCATTACTCATGTATTTTATCCGACTAGTTTCAGTTGTTCATAATTCATAGGATCATGTCTTACCTTCCTAATGATGAGAAGTCCATGGGAGCCATGTAAAAGTTATGTTAAGGAAAATTGGGAATGATTGTTCGACTTATGAAATCTCCATGTTGTAGTTGTATATGTGTGTGTATGAGTGTAGATAAGACTATATTGTTGCAAAATGTTGGTTGGATGTTGAATACGGTTGAGGGCTAAGGCTTGATGTTGAGGAATGTTACATCTAAAATGTTTGAATGCTTGTGATATTCATATAATGTATCTTTATGTTGTCTTTTGCTTGTACATAAGGATATTCTGCAGTAATCTACCCTTATGTTTGTATGTTATATCACGACATTTATGACCTCAATGACATACCTGGGAGCGGATATCGAGGACTTCGAGAATATGTGGTATTTCATCACGCTAGTGGTTCAAGTGAGCCTCCCAGACCCCACTCGAGTAGTTTTGTATTTTGAGAAGGTTAGTAGTTTTGTAACCAACTTGTGTGTGAGTGTTGTATTCCAAATCTTTCATTGGTGTTTGATAATTTGATGTAAGTGTGATGTGGCATAGACATTTTCATGTAACTAAACTTTATGATCTCTATATTGTTTACATTTTCAATATGTGCTTATGGTGTGTATGAAGTGTGGTCATGTGATGGCATAAAAATTATTCTCCTTTATACAAATTAAATACAAATTTTCCTTAAAATTAACTTTTTCTCATTAGTTTTGGATGTTTAACCCGATAACAGATAATTACAAAACTTGCTCAAAATCTTCACACCATTTCCAATAATAAATAATGTTTTGTTTTAAAGCAATACATGACCACTAACTACCTCGAGAAAGGTATCAATATTTGACCATTCATCTTCTTCACTCAAATTGAAGTAAAAATTTAATTTAATTATTAATTATCTATTATAGGATAATAAAATATTTTACATTATTGTTTAATAGGGGTTATTTTTTCTAATAATTATAATTTTCAAACTATAAATAACATTAAAAGACTACTTTGAATTGGTAGTTTTTTATTTTAAAGGAGTTTTAAATCTTAGCATTTTAAATAGCAATACAAATATTTTCATTTCTAAAGTAATACATGACCACCCAAATACCTCAAGAAATGTTTCAATTATTTGACCTTCATCATTTTCACCACACCAGATTGCCATATAGTCACTAAAATTTTTGGAAGGGAGTCGCCACGGCGTTTTGATTAGAACGTTTAAAACCAGGTGAGGGATAAGGCTGTCTGGGAAACCAGATGGGTGGGTTCAAGTTGGTTACAGAGTCTCAGGATGTTTGTTACCAAGACTAGTTTTTGGGTTAATGTTAAGGTTTCAGTAACAACGCATATTATGGGATTCCCATGTATGGGGGATGGTTTGGTTGGGGAAAAGACTTGAGAGGAGTGGGCCTCCTTTGCTCACGTATGCTCGGCTTTGAGGAGTCAAAGTCAGCATAGTTTTGTATGGGTTGTTTTAAGAAAATGGGGTTCTTGGCCATGATTGATTGTAGGTTTGCAAGATGAACTTGGCCTTGACAAGAGGAGGTCAGAGGGAGAGGTGTGAAATATCGGCATGGGTTTCATAGAGGGAGGGACTGCCTAAGGTTTCACCAAAAAGTTATGTGCATTAATTACTAACACTGATATCTCGAGGAATCCTGCCTTCTCTTCTTGGTCTAGGATGCAACATCAAATCACTAAATTTTCCTTAATTTTGTAGTGTAGGGACTAACCTAGGTCAATTCTCACAAGGATACAAACATATTATGTCTAATCTTGTTGATCAAAACCAAAATGAATGTGAAAAATGGGGTGGGATTGGATGATACAAAATTATGTAACAAAATTATGTAGAGTAAGAATAGAATTTATAAAACATAATGGATCTAAAATGATTTGTGTAACATCAATTCAAGGATTTTCAATCATACAATTAATTATCATGGTTCTAAGAAGCACTTTCATATTAACCTAAGTTTCTTTAGATAATCATCTAACATTCATCAATGCATATTGAGATCACAATCACGACCTTAATTAGTATGGATTCAAGATCATAACTAGTTGATTTTAGGTTATCAATTGATTACCTAATGAAGACAATCAAAACTTAAGCTAGATTACAATCATGAAAACAGATTAAGAATTGAAAAGACAAAATAGTAGAAATTACAAAAAAGATAAAGAATCAAGAGCTCAAACCGGTTGCATCATTAATCTTGAATTATGACTTGAAGTTAGTCTTTCATGTTCATTGTCATAAAAGACTTAACATCATTCTAAGAAGGAAAATAGAGAAGATGCAGAAAAACGAAAAACATAGCTGAAACTCTTTGGAGAAGAAACTTCCACCACAACCTTTCAACTTCCCCAAACTCAAGAGTCTCGAAAAGTTTCTAACTAACTAACTCACTCACTAACTAACCTTCCTTAACTACTAACTAACTTCCTAAATGACCACGCTCTAAAATGCTAAGGAGAATGAACTTAGATAGAAGCTTTTGCATTCAACAATTCCAACAATTTACAGGCCAATCTGGGAGGCAAATGTAGTAAATTCACGTCTATTTACACTTCAGTATGGCAAGCTAACGATTCGTTTTACCTGAAAGCACAAGATTGTCCATTTGGAGTTGAGATCTATAACTTCAAATATACCTACACAAGATAACAACCATGTAATGAAAATTAATTTGAAAATAAACAAAGATTAACATCCTATTAAGCTCAATGACAAGGCTCAACCATGTGTGATTATTAACCCAAAATAATGTCAAATATGTCTAATATAAATCACTATAGACTCAAAAACTCTATTACACTTTTCATGTAAAATGAGGGGCTAAAATTTATTTTGGATGATTAATTATAAACATTTTTTATTTTTAACTTTGAAAAATCATATTTACTATTAGTGTTTAAAAATCGTCTAAAATATACTTTCCTTTGGACAACACCTAATGAATTATACAGTTCTTAAGTCTCATACTTGTCAATTTACTAATTATCATAAATATTTGTACCTATATTAAAATAATAATAATAATAATAATAAAATACAAAATTACTAATTAATCTATGGGCTATGTAAATTTGTGTCAATTAATTTGACTAGCTCAATGATTCATATGAGTCAAGTGTCTTTGATGGAATAGGTGATAACATCAAAATCCATGTACCATTTTTATTTTTTTCTATTTTATTTATTATGTCATGTTACAATCAACATTTCATTAAAAGATTGACAATTATGGATGAAATATGATTCTAATTCAGAGAAAACTTAAAAGATACCATTTATCCTTTAAGATTTGGAAGATCAATCAAAAAACAATAAACGAATAAGTAACTTTGGCGTTCTCATAGTACATCGCTTTAAGATCTTTTAAGACTTTAACCGAAATTTACGCTAAATGTTGCATTTTTCTCCTTTACTGAAAAGACCCTTTCAATGTCAGAAATTGTTGTAACTTTTACAAGCCAAAGAGCTCCCAGTTGAAATTGAGCAATTATAACTAAATAGTCATCATGGGTGCTAATAAGGTCCATCCATTTCCTCTTATCCATTTGTGTCAAATAATTTTTTCTAAAATAGTTTTGCATCATGGATGGGATAATTGAACATTTACACACTCCATCTGTCATTTTGTAGTAGCCTCTCTTTTCACTTTAACAGGTTAACAACAAATTTGTGATTTAGATTAACTTGAGCACAAATTCCAGTTATGTTGAATTCAAAATAAACAAGTACTCACTCAATCATCCCACCGTAAATGGATCATGTCACATACTGATACTGTTTTAATTAATTATAAATAGATTTTCCATCAAAAGTTTCTCAACTTGCTCTAATTTATAACTCATTTGAGTTTTAACTCTTTTAAGTAGGTATTTTATTGTAATATAAAATTTAAAATACTTGTTAAATTTATTTTAATGCTAGAATTTAACTTGAATTTTTAATTTATTTTGTAACTCAAATTTTATCTCTTGATCAAATAAAAATCTCCATTTAATTTGAAATTTTTTAATGGTTAAGAAACAATAGACGTAGTTGTTTATATAAACAACTTTTATAAGAACTAATTGGGATATTTTTAAGTTGTTTGAATTTAAGAACAAATACAAGTAATTACATTTTTCTCGAATTGGTTAGCATCGATAAATTTGGTTAAATGGTACCTTTTGTCCACATTGAAGATTTTGGATTTTAATGGCAAACTTATGAAGAGATGAGGTATGAAACGTCAATTCTCTTATGATGCACTTTCTTGACTATGTTATCAAGACTATTAAGAATATTTTTATCCCTTATTGATTGTCAGAAGGTAGAAACTCCATGGAATTATTTTTAGAACTAGATCAATTATTAACATGATCAAAGTAAATGAGACACTAGTTGAACTAGTTGGTCAATGATTGAAATAATGGATTAATAGTCACAAAAAAGAAGTTGAATTGTGTTTAAAATTTACAAATCTTTTAGTCAAGATTGTTTATTGTCTTAAAGATCCATATGATAAGTTTAATTAAAAAATTCAATAAATTTTTCACAAGCAAGCTGTTGAAACACAATGTAATAAGATATAAAGAGAAAGATAATAAACACATGATTTATCATTATTCATCTCAAACTCGAGACTATGTCTAACTTGATATACCATTAAGCTTTTGCTGGCTAAAATAATTACAAGTATTATTTTTCACAGACTTATTCCAATAAATATATTTAATCAACTTGTCACTTTGATAAAAATAAACTACTTTTAGATACATTGCTATTTTGAAAACACACACATGCTGATGTTGATAAAGTATATTTTACAAAAGCTTTAACCTTCATTTCAAAGCTTTTTAATACACTAAGTAATATAACGAATTTACATATATTCCATCTTTCGTCTTTTAAAATACTTCATCTAATACTAATATACATATTATATCTTGATCTAAAAAAACCTCTTATTTGTTGATTTATTATTAATAAAAAACCGCTCTGAAAAACTTTGGGTTGAATATTTAGATTAGGTTAAATCAGTGCTAGTGTAATCAATCTTTTATTATTATTCCAAAAAAAATTGACCAACATTATATTCTCTTCAAATCATGAATCTAACTCTATCTCTATCGCAATTACCTTTAATTTTTTAATTTCTATATTTTTTTCTCATATTACTAATTTATTTTAATTTCATGAATATTTAAAAATTAAAAGAAAATATATTAATATATATATATATATATATATATATATAAATAAATAAAAAGTGATTAAATTATTCATAAGTAACTATAAAAGAATTATTTATAAAAAATTCAATTTTATCTCTAACATTTTATAAATGAATTATTTTAAATAAGTTAAAATTATAAATATAGATCACCTTAATCCAATAACTTGATTTAGTCCAACTCTGAGTTTGATTAAGTTAGTTTAGATATTTCCTGAAAATAAAAAAAAGTTAGTTTAGGATTGAATCAATTAAAAATTGTTGGTAATTCAATTCAATTAAATTTAAACAATTTGAATTTCAAGGTATGCTAAACTCAATTCAACCATATATGATCCTCACTTAATAAAAAATAACTTGAAGGAAAATAGAATGTTGGAATATATATATATATATAGATAAAAGATTATAATTTACCCAAATTTTAAATAAAATCTAACTTTTTCCCCACTTAATTTGTAGGATGGTAATGTGTAATAAAAATATACACATAAAAATTATTCATGGAGGTAAGGTAATATGTAGAAATATGGATAATTACTTGTAACATTTTAATCCTGGTCCGATTGCAAACATGTGAGTTATTGGTTTTAGATTAAATCACTCTTAGAAGCTTCATTCATTCCATTAATTAAAAATGATACATCAAACTTGAAAATTTATAAATGGTTGTTTTATATACTTATTATTGTAATGTTTATAATATTTTATAAAAAGATCGATAGATGGTATTTTTATTATTTTTATTTGTTTGTAATTATACTTTAATCCATATTTTTCTTTATTTATTGGATATTTTTATGTTAATTAAAGTGTAAATAATGAGTTTGACTGTAGGTAATTAGATACCCAACCAAGAAAAATACAAATATTAAAATTGTTATTTACACTGGTATAATTTTAAATATGAGTATTTTTAAAATACAATTATAAAAAAATCCTAACTTTATAATGCACCATACAGACTAACCTATTATCACTCTTTTCTTATTTCTTAGTGCATGATAATATAATTACACAAATGATGGCATTTGTTCCTTTTTATAAATTAGTAACACCTTCCATAATTTAGTTGAATATGAAAAAAAAAAAATAGTTGAACAAAATAGTCCAATATTCGTTGAATCGAAAAACAAATACATCAAATCAAATGAAATGTATATACATGCAAAAATGAGTAGACAAATAAAACAGATTAAAGTTTCACTACGACCATAAGGAACCCCTGGGCTTTGATCGATCAATCACTTGACACCAAGAAGTTGTTTGATTTTTTCCATCAACCTTGTACCACGTGAAACACTGTCCTAGGCAAGGAGCATCAATCAAATCCAAGTCTTTTGAAAACGAGGTTGAAACTCAACCATTTCATTTCTATCCTTCCTTTTCTGTTATTCTTCTTTCCTTTTTCACTCATTCTTAGCCTCATCCTCTACACCTTTCTAAAGTTAAATAGGGTAGAATCGGGGACTAATAAATTTTTCTAGATCCTTATAAAAAATTAAAATAATTTTTTTTATAAGTTAAAATAAATTATACACAAATTAAAAATTAATATTTGAAAATATTTAATATAAATAATTTTTACAAATTAATTTCTGTATAGTTAATTTTACTAAGAAAGTTTTTTTTCTCCTTTATAAGTATTTATAAAAATATTTACTAAAACAAACCTCGATAAATGTATATCTCATACCACAATTTGATATCCTGTCTTCATTCCCATATACGCCGGTAAAATCCCAACCATATATAGGAGAACAATAGCTTGAAAGCACATTTCTTTCATAGAATAATTAATCCACCCATCTCCTTCAAAATGTTCGTGAATCCATTCATCAGGATCCCTAAAGATGTCTACATAATCTTTATCTACATTCTCAATTTTTGTTTCTAAATTACAAGAAATCCAACTGTTGTTGTTTTTCTTTTTTAATCCCCTAAAAAAATAAATAAAATCAATGACATTAATCACTTAATCTTCATGGATCACCTTTGTTCACCCCTTTGAAGCTTAGGACAAATCCTACCTCCAAATAAAGTGAAGGCATCATTTAGACGATAAAGTACTTAAACTGTTCATTAAATAAATAAATGGGTAGAAATTATGATAAATGGGAGTGCATGTATAACTAATTTTGAAATTAATTTTTTTAATTAATAGTATATTTTATTATCTGTGATATTCCCTCCTTATTTTAGAAGAGCCAAAAAAAATTTGTCTATCATCCTTCTATTTGCAGGTCTTTATAAAATGAATTTAATGACATGTAAAATAATTTTACAATTATTTAATTATAATTATGATTTTTTAAGTAGTTATTATAAAAGTTAATAAATTTATTTTATAAAATAATTTGTAATTTATACTTACATGAATATAACTTAATTTTTCTTATAAAATATCTTGTGTCATTATTTCGCCAGCTGTAACAACAATCTTTTCTGCCAAACTCCCATCCTACTTGCTACCTGATTATAAGCTAAGAGGCAGAATTTAATAGACATATTTGAATTGGAAATAAAAGTATCCATTGAAAGCAAACTGAATTATCACCATGTGTCGCATCAAAATAAGAAACGAGCTAAGATTCCTTATAAATGTGGTAATTAATGAGTGCTTGGGTACATCTCCACGCACGATTCATGAGAATATATATCTAAAGTCCATCTATAAGATATAGCATAACCAATAAATGTGGTTCCAGGTGAACAACTTTGAAAAATATCGAATTAATCCCATTTACATAAGCAACAACGCTTTCTTACAGCTCATGATCTGCCTGAATTATGTTAATATCTCCAAAGCATAAGGCTTTCCATAGCTGAAGCATATGGAGAGTCCTTTCATTTGTTCCCTTCAACCTCATTTTTAGGGCATTGGTTCAGGCTGATTTATATCACCTTTCACAATACATGTTACAATTCGTCAAATAATCTTTCTAAAAACCCAATTTCCTAAATTGCGCTACTTATAATCTTAAGTAGTCCACACCGACTAAGATGCGTATAAAAATAACTGTTCCGTAGAACAGTAACTTTGGTTGTGAAGTTGTGTTACAGTTATGGTATCAGTTGCGAAAGATTCGTATACAAATATAATGGTCGACAACAAAATTTGACCATTACTCAATGTTTCAATTGTCAAGAATGAGAAATTCAATATTTTTCAATTATTAAAGTTTGCGTTGGGGTCATGGTCGATTAATTAAAATAATAAATGGGCGAATGTTAGTAGTCGTAGCCATTGATTGAACTGTCAGGAGTCCATTGGCTGATGAATGATGATACTAAATTAATATAAGTTGGGTCAAATTATTCCACTTGGTATTAAATGTTTTGATGTTCTTCGTCCTTCAGATTCCTGTTTTTACATTTGATTATTGGAACACTCTTTGTTGTTAGAACCTTTCTTTGGGCCGTAGTCATCTCCCCTTTAACAAACACGCACCATAAAGTTCAGGATACTTTTTACGTTAACAAGGAGCATGACAATGTCCCGTTATAACAGAGAAAATAGAGATTAAATTAATGAACTTTACACAAATAACGATAGATCTTATTATAATTATGTTGACTATTTTTCATAATTGTCATGTTTTACCAACCTAAGATCTAAATCCATTAATATATTTATATTTCCGCAATAAAACAATTCAAATAATAAAAGTATAGAAATTGAGAGAATCCATTACACTACTATCGCCCTAGTATTTGTAACTGGTCTAGTATATTTATCTTGTTGAATCATATCTTGCTATCATGTTTCACTTTTACATAATAATTTATTGTAGATCTTATGTTTGAAATTGGATTCTTATTAGTAAGAAGAGAATAGTAGCCAAGAAACGAGCACAAAAAAGCATGCTATTATTTCTTAATGCATTTTCTATGAAGCGTTGAGTAATTGACATATAGTCAAAAAAGATCTTGATAAAACCCAAGTATTCGATACATACAAGTTCTAGCTCAAGATGTATCCAAATGCTGAAGAACGATCACAAAAAAGGTTTTTACCTGTTGGCAAGCTTGGGACATGCGCCATTACGACAAAAAAAAAGATGCCCTCAATTCTATCTATGCCAATATCGTCCAAGATCAATGATTGAAAAATGTGATCTGTCATCATCCTCTTCGTTGTTATTATTTTACTTTCATATTCCAAATAAATCAAGAATAGCTGAGAATGTTGAGATGCTTGAAATGTTGCTACAGTTACACCCACTAGCTCAACTGCTTGAACTCCAAGTCTCCTAATAATTTTAAACTCTAGCATTTTCTCTTTATATTTCCCTTTGATCCAGTCCAATATGTACAAACATAAATCAGCAAAACTCAGCCTACCATCCGACCCTTGGTCTTCTTCACACTACCCCTAGCCCAATGGGGGTCGAAAGTGAATCTGACACCCTTAAGACATTGACTCGGCTTGTCAAGCAGCGCCCAATAGGCCAATCCGCCTCTGAAGACCCATGGCCCAATAAGTGATGATTGGCAAGGTGGTTATTAGTTAGTTACTAGTCGGTTACTAGATAACTTGACCAGCAAGCAACCTCCTAAATGCGTGATTCTCACATATAAGTACCAACCCTTTCTCTATGATCAAGTTGATCCAAATTCACCAAGAACACTCAACTACCTGCACCCTTTTGTGACGAGAACAAATTTGGTGAAACTTCTTTTTCCCGACGCCTCAAGATTAAGACACCGACTTTGAAGCTCAAGAGAGAAGGAGAAGACAAACTACCTGGTCGAGTGCAGAGGCTTGAAAAAGGGCGTTTTGGAGACCAAAAGAGAGACACAGGATGGCAGAGGTGCAACACACCTAAAGCATTGAAAGTCACCGAAGAACGGAGGAGGAACTTTGTTGTCGCCGGGTAGTAGAAAGGCCAAATGAGAAGTCGGGAGGAGAGGCAACCTGTCGCTAGTACCCAAGCTGGGCCCAACCATTCAATGAAGAGATCGACTACATAGCCATCCCCCAAATTTCGCTGCTATGATTAACTGCTCGATTGACCAAGACCTCATACCCACCTTCAAGCCTTTCATAACCGATGTAATAAGGCACGACCGACTAAGCCGCAAGTTATTCCTTGGGATTCCTCATGAGGTGTGGCCACGCACCCACACACCTCCGTCTTGATCCATAAGATCTTTAGCCGACCCAGCAACCTTCTTCACATCCCAAATTACGTCAATAAGACGGGGCCTGGGAGGTGGTCGAATTCTTCTCGATATATCTCGACAAGGCAAGGGGCGAATCCCCCAAAAGTTATTTTTGGCCCATTCAACAATGCCACTCTGGCCGAACAAACAACCCGATTAGAAGTTTTTCATGAAGGCTTTCCAAAAAGGGAGAGGTTTGGAGGCTTCAACGACTCTCAAAGATTAAGAAAAGCCCCTCCATCATGGAGGAGATCAACCGAGCCGAAAAGCATATTGGTTTCGAGGAAGACCAAGTCGACGGCCGAGGCCGAAGGCACCGGCTCCCTGGACACGAGGCCACCATCGAAGGCTACCAAAAGTAGAAAACAAGTACCATCCATATCGAAAGACTACCTTCACACTTACCCTCATACAAAAAAGGGGCGCAGACATTGACGACATCTACCACACCCACCACAAGCACCAAGGAAAGTCAAGGGCCAAGGACGGGAGCCAACAAATGCTGAATGGTGTGAATTCCATAGCCTACGGACAATCAACTAGGCTACCGCATTTTCTTAAAGACCATACATAGAAGCTTAATCCAAGAGAGAAACTTAAGCCATATATCCTGAGATGGAACCAAAGGCCCCACCAACCCAAAGACAAAGAAGAAAGACAAAGTGAGAACGGTCGCCTTGGTGGAGGTTGGGATGACCCCAAACGAGAGAGAGATTTTAAGAGATAGGAGCGCATCAACACGTAGAAGGGGACATCCGCACCGAAAAAGTCATAACCATTTTTGGTATGAGCAAGCGTGGCCGGATGTATCAAGCCTAAGAGAAAGCCAACAACATTCTAATAATGAGGGGAAGGTCGACAAACCCCGATCTAATAATTATGATTCATGGCAGGGATACGAGGTATGAACCACCCAAACAGATTTGAGCCCATGGTGATTCAATGGTAATGGCCGAGTACAAAGAGGTCATCATCGACGGAAGTCACCAACATCCTATAATTAAGTGACTTATGTGGTTGGGTCGATCTATAAATTTACCAACCCTAGAGGCACACGAAAAATTATATGGCTTTCAAGGCGGAAGAAAATACCGATCAAGTGGCGTGAATTCCAGTTGAAACCATGTTCAGAGAACCCATGCACGCAAGGGCATCTATCCCGATGCTATATACGAAGCCGATGTGCATCCTACATCATTATCACGGGAAGATTCCGACCCCTCGAATAGGTTAGAGTGGTCTCCACCCTACATTTACGCATGAAGTATCCCTGCCAAGCGCAGAGGTAGGTGAAGAGTACGGGCCGAGAATGTTCCCACCCATCACAAAGTGAGAGCCTGGATGTAAAATGCATCGACCTCGACCTAGACCCCTAGTGCAAAGACGAACGCTGAAGTGCCTCCCTCGAGACCTAAAAGAAGTCAACATAGGGCCCCAATCGACGCACAAAAACCAAGATAAGGACGACCCTGAGAAATGAGGACGAAAGTCGCCTCATTCCTTCCTAAGGAGAACAGGGACGATTCCCATGGGTCTACAATCGACATGCTTGAGATCAACCCAGATTTCCTATGCCATCATCTCGATCTCCCCTGTGTTACAAGGCCGGGCCGCCTACGAGAGGAAGCTGGGGAGGAAAATGAAAGGCGCCCGAGACGAGACTAGGAAGCATTTACTAAATCGAATTCATCGAGATATAGTATCCTATGTGGGTTGGCGAATGTAGTCATGGTAAGGAAGGGTCAATGGAAATGGCGCATGCACTAATTATACGTACCTTTAACAAAGCCACCCCAACTAATCATACCCATCGCCTAACATGACTCCACTTAGTGGGGGCTAAGCATCTACTGCCCTCCTAAGTTTCATGGATGCATACTCAAGCTACAACCAGATCAAAATGCACTCCCAAGACGAGGCAAAAACTTCCTTCATTACAGACTTGAGAACTTACTATTACAAGGTGATGCCTTTCGGACTAAAGAACGCCAAGGCAACTTACCAGTGCTTGATGGACAAGATCTTTAAGGAGATTATAGGCATTGAGGTGGAGGTGTATCCTGGAGGACACGGTGGTGAAGTCCACAAGAGAAAAGAAACCATCAGAAGCCTCAAGAGAGTTTTCCAAGTGTCGAGAGGCATTACCAAAGCCGAACCCCCGAGAAATGCTCTTTCAAAATCCAAGGAGAAAATTTCTTGATTCATGCTAACCGAGAGGGGATGAGGCCAACTCAAGAAGTGCTGCGATCATTAATACGAGGACCCCGTAGATGGTCAAGGAGGTACAACAACCGGCCGAGAGAATCATCAGCACTATCGTGATTCCTATCCCGATCGGGCCGGGACAATGCCATCCATCTTTAACACTCTTAAGAAGGGGGACACCTTTGCTTGGACGGTGGGGAGTGAAGAGGCGTTCCTAAGGCTGAAAGCACTATTGGCCTCCCCCCGATCCTGACGAAACCAATACCCGGCATTCCCCTACTAGTTTATATTTCAGTGGTAGAGAACGTCATGAGCACAACTATAGTGCAAGAGAGGGAAGGGAAACAACACCCAATATACTTCATCAGCAAAGTCCTCCAAGACGCGGAGAGAAGATACCAGAGGATAGAGAAGGCAGCCCTCACCCTCATAATCGCCTATAGGAGACTTCGCCCCTACTTCTAGGAATATCCCGTGATCGTCCAAAATGCACTCCCAATTAAACAAGTATTAAGAAAGCCGACTTTGTTGGGAGGATTGTAAATTCCGAGCGGCCCAAATTTCCTCGACTCGACATATCCTACGAGAGTCGAGGAGGCCACATAAAAGCCCAAGTATCGCCGACTTTTATCACTAAATGGCAACAGAAAGGCCGAGACCGAGGGAAAATAATATGGTTCTTATCGTGACGGAGCATCCAACCACCGTGGGGAGGGAGCGTGAAAGGATACCGAAGGACTAAAAGGGGTGCTCATTGAGTAGTCACTCCATTTCAAGTTCAAGGCTAGCAACAATCAAGCTGAGTACGAGGCGTTATTGGGCCGGATGAAGCCGGCTAAAAAAACCGGAAGCAAGGACTAACAACTAAGAGTGACTGCCGGGCAATACAAAGCCGTGAATCCGGGAGTACTAGCCAAAGACCCTAACCGATAAAAATACCTCAAAAGAGCCATCGATAGCGCCACTTTCGAAAAATTCACACTCCACCACATGCCTGGGAGCGAGCAACCAGTGAGCCGACCTATTATCGGCTAGCCACCACCCAAAAGAGAAGCAAAAGGCCTGGCCATCCACTTGTAGCATGGGCTGCCGCCCAACAATCAAGAGTCTACCGCCTATTGCACGGGAGAAGAGAACGCGGACGAGCCCCTCATGGCATACCTAAAGAATGAAGAGTCGCCAAGTGATCCAAAACGGCTTAAGAAAATAGTTCGACACAACCAGTACATCATCATCGGGGACGAAGCAAGACGAGCGAGGGGAGGTTCATGAAGGGTATGCGAATACACATAGAGGTCGCACTCTAGCCAAAGAAAATAGCCTATGACATCGGGCCGACAATCGAAAAACGATTGTATGGAGTACGTGAAAAGACGTGATGATGCCAAAGATTTCCATGGTGAACGTGGCGCCCCTGCAGCAATCGCACTTCATCACCCGCCTACCTATTTCACAAATGGGCGTGGACATCCTGAACCATTCCTGCCCGCCTGGTCAAGTGAAGTACCTAATAAGGGTACGAGCCAAGAATGATTTATATCAATGGAAAGAATCAAGCGCTTTTACTGGAAGAAAATAATATGTCGTTTCGGCCCCCCGACCGAGATAGTCTCAAACAACGAGACTCAGTATGCGTCCCAAACGACCGTAAGTTTCCTCAAGCTAGCTTGAAGATAAAACAATCTGGCTCACATCAAAGAACACCCTAGTCGAACGGACATGTGTGCCAAGGCGGCCAACAAAGTTATCCTGAGGAAACTAAGGAGGCAACTCGAAGAGGCGAAAGGGAGGTGAGCCGAAGAGCTTCCCCAAGTCCTCTCGTCCTACCACACAACGCCCCACTCCTCCACTAACGAAACACCTTTCTGCTTGACCTTCGACACGGAAGTGATTATCCCAATTGAGATCGAAGAGTCGTCACCCCGAACCGCTTTATTCCAACCGACCAAGAACGAAGACGAGCTGAGGGTAAACTTGGACCTGTTGCAGGAGGCTCGGGTAAAGGAGTACGCAACGAAAGCTAAAGCGACCAGGCGCCAAGGAAGAAAGATAGCCCCTCAACAATTCAAGCCTCGAGACTTGGTCTTGAGGAAAATAAATAAGGATGGCGCAAGAACAACCGATCCCAATTGGGAAGGCCCATTCGTAGTAACCGAGAGGCCTAAGGGAAGCCTATCGCCTAAAGCAAACCGACGACAAAAGAATCCTTGACATGGAACGCTTAAACCTCAAGGCTACAGACTATAGCTTAAGTCCAAGTATATCTCAAATGTATCAAAATATTACTAATCTAATACAATAAAAATGCATTTGGAACAAAGCAGGACCAAAGACCTGAGAGGACGGCCATAAGGTCCCCTCCAAGCATGAAGACCAAAGACTTGAGAGGACAACCACAAGGTCCCCTCCAAGCACGAAGACCAAAGACCTGAGAGGACGACCACAAGGTCCGCTCCAGGCATGAAGACCAAAGACCTAAGAGGACGGCCACATGGTCCGCTTCAGGCACAAAGACCAAAGACCTGAGAGGACAGCCACAAGGTCCCCTCCAAGCACAAAGACAAAGACTTGAGAGGACGGTCATAAGGTCCCCTCCAGGCATGAAGACAAAAACCCGAGAGGACGACCATAAGGTCCCTTCCAAGCATGAAGACAAAGACCTAAGAGGATGGCCACAAGGTACCCTCCGGGCACGAAGGCCAAAGACTTGAGAGGACGACCATAAGGTCTCCTCCAGGCATGAAGACAAAGACTCGAGGGAAAGGTCATGAACCCCCCTCCAGGCAAGATAATTAAAGACCCAACTGAGATAAGCTGGTCAAAGCTATTTGGGGCACCAAAGACATGTGAGCGGCCGGTCAGTGGACCCCCTCCAGGCAACATCACTCAGAATCAAACCGAGAGAACGGTCATCATCAAAAAAAAAGGAAAAGGGCACAAAGACCCGGCCGAGAGCCAACTCCTAAAAAGAAAAAGACAAGTTACAAGGAAAAGGGCACATGACCCAACCGGGAGCCAACTCCTGAAAAGAAAAAAGACAAGTCATAGAGAGAAGAGCACACGACACGGCCGAAAGCCAAGTTCTTCAAGAAACTCGGCCGTGAAATTCAAATCACACATAAGAAGCGCAAAACTGGGCCAAAAGCCAAAATCTCAAAAAGCATTCCAAAGCACCAAGTCCTAAGGAGACTCGACCAAAAATTAAGAAACTGCTAAAGGACTAAAAATAAAAGTATCGGTCCTAACATTAAACACGTAATAAAATAAACCACACAAGGAGATAAATCACATTTAAAAGAAAAGACCAAAATATATTAACACACGAGCAATAAATTCGAGAAGCCAAAAACCATTGTTCAAAAAACCCAAAAAGGGCCAAAGTTCTAACACTAACCAAAAATGCAAAATTAAAAATAGCCTAGACTACTTTGTTGTAGATGCAGGAAAGGAGGATCAATCAACAGAAGTAGGAGGAGGCTCGACTTCAACTTCGACCAACTGGTCGTCCACTACTTCCTTGAAAAGGTCAACGGTAGAGATGTCCACAACAGGATTAAGGAAGGCCACCTATCCTAAAGCATGGGCGAAGCCTTCTTCAAATTGCTTCACAATGGCAAGCCCATGCTCGTCCAAGAGGGCATCTTTCTCATTCAGCAAACGGTCTCGGGCCTCGATCTTCGCCCTCAACCACGACACTTCTTCATCAGCAGTAGCTCGTCCAAGAGGGCATCCTTCTCCTTCAGCAAACAGTCTCGAGCCTCGATCTCCGCCCTTAACTGTGACACTTCTTCATCAGCAGCAGCATTGGCCGACGTCAGAGCCTCCTTCTCCTTCCCCAAGACTTCGGTTTGAGTCTTAAAGTAGTCCCGGGAGCTCTCCAAATCTTGTTGCACCAACCTCAACTCTTTGGTCTCCGCCACGGTCCGGTCTAGATCACTTTAAAGAGTGGTCGTGGCATCTCGATAGCTGTTGATATCCCCTCTGGCATCGACATATTCAAAGACTTAACTTCAACAGAGCGTCAGGTTTTTTTTTTATTCTTCCTCGGCCGTGGATTGTTGATGAGCCGCCAGCCCCCCAAACTCCCTCTCCACGGCCCTGGCAAGGACAAGAGAGAAACTGGCATACCTTTGAATCACTTCAAGAGATTTCGGCAGCCCCAAATCCTTGGCCTTCTCTTGATCGCTGAAGCAGCTCAACCTTTGGTCGACAACCTCGTCGATGGGGTATTGGGGTTCCAAACAGAAGTGCTGGGAGATCAGCTTACCATCACCTCCATCCAAGTGTCATCGCCCTCCCCCTGGCCGATCCCAAAAATTCAAAAAAATTGAAGTCCCCGTCACCACCAGCTTTAGCCCTGCCCGCTGATGTCCTTTTTGAATGCCTTTCTTGGCTTTGCAGCGCCCCCTCCTCAACGGCGCGCTTGCAAGCCGAACATCCAAATAAGCAGTAATGGGCACTCTTCAGCCAGAATCCAACACGACGACGGTAGAGGTAAAGGTACTTCCTACGGCTGAAGAGCCACTATGGCATAGTTTCAAAGAACTGCGCCCCCCCACCACCGAGTGGCAGAGAGCAGAAGAACGCACCTTCAAAAAGACGATATCCTTGACAGAGTAACCTACACAAGAAAACACACAATTAGCAAAAAAGAAAAAAAAGAAAAAGAAGGGAGAGTCAGTTTAAGCACCTTTAGCACTTATTAGCTTAGAGCAAGAAAGCGTGGGCAACTAGTTGAAATTTGCGATGAACTCCTCCTCCCAGCCTTCTAGATGATCCCAGTCGACTATGATCGAGATGGCCGGTTGGTCACTCCAGTATAACCGAAAGAGGGGCTCTCCAGACTCATCAAAAAGCAGGTTTGTCCTAATACGCCTGGCCACCACCCAGAAGAAGTGATCCTTGAATTGTTTGTAGCTTTCCCGAAAAGGTTTCATCAGCTTACACCAAGGTCGCTACTCAGTGAGGTCCAACCAACCTTATCCGCCCGACGCAGCGAGAAAAACCAAAAAAAGACGCTAAGAGAGGGCTCCCTGCCCATGTCCTCATTGACAAAAGCCCAAATTGCTCGGGTAGCCGGGTCGGAGCCATGTTTAGAGTTTGTAGGCCGCCCGGTCAAAAATCTGAAGTGGAAGCCTGATACCCAACTCGAGAACGTAGTCTCGCAGAGGCAAGCAAGGCCCTCAATCTCACCCACCCACTCGCATATGATCTCGTCCGACCTATAAGGGAGAACCTCCACCGACCACGAACCACAGCGGCATATGGTGTCGACCATCCCCACCAAAGAATCTAGGTGCGTATAAACGGAGTTGACCTCAAAAACCCTAGGGTCAATCCATGAGGGTAGCCCTTTTGAATCACTCTCCTGTGCCTCCCGAAACAAAATGGTGAAAGGGAACTCCTCTTCTCCCGCCAGAGTAGCAGAATATTGAGTTTCATTCCCCCGCATGTAGAGCCGGCTGATTGAGGAACTGATGACTACTGAGTTGGCCCTCGCGAACAAAACGCAAGGGTCAACCATGAGACCTAAGCTAGATGTGGAAAAAATCCTCCCGATAGAAAAACCCAACAAAGCGATACCAAAGTGTAAAAACACGTAAAATGCAAAAACTCGTGGAATAAAAACACCGGCGAGTGGTACAGATACTTACATCCTCGAAGGGCCATCGAAAGTCGAGATTGAAATGGGGCTGAAAATGACAGACCCAACAACGACGAAAGTACAAGGAGCGCTGAAGGAAGAAGCAAGAAAGAGTAGAAGAAAGCAAGTGAAAGGTCCTTTCGGAAGAAGAAGCAAGGAAGAGCGAAGGAGAACAGTGAAGGGTCTTTTCGTCTGTCGCTCAAGGGAATATGAAGGGTTTAGAGGAAAGAGACAAAGGGTTTTTGGCAAATCATTAAAGGAGAATAACTGATAAGGAAACGTGCGAAGACACGTTTTAAATGACAATGATTAGTGGTTATGAAAAACGAGAACACGCAAACACATTTAAGAGGAGTGCAGAAATCAAGTGTCACCAATATAATTGCACCAAGCCTAGACCGGCCGACCGACTAAAAGATACACAACGACCAATTGACATGAGCAGACAGGCAAGCTTCCCGCCTACAGCCAAAAGCTTGAGGGGCTATGTACTAGCCAACCATCCGACCTAGGCCCTTCACACTGACCTGTGGCCCAATAGGGGTCAGAAAGGAGAATGGACACCCTGTTAAGCACGTAGACTCATTGTTGGGCCTACCAATAAAGCCAATCCACCTCCTCAAGACCCATGGCCCACGGCAATGACCGCAAGGTGGTTATTAGTTAGTTACTAGCCTAAGTATTAGATAACTTGACTAGCAAGCAACCTCCTGTGAGGTACCTCACACATGTATAAGTATCATCCCCTTCTCTATGATAAGGGTTGATCCAGAAACTCACCAAGAACAATTCAACTACCTATACTCTTAGATGAGAACAACTTATAAATCTCGACTATTTTTTTCTAAGAAAATTTCAAGTAAACCTTTGCAAATTTTATCGTAATTTACATCAAGCTTGGCTTAAAAAAAAAGAGGGACGCTAAAGAAGTTGATACTTGATAGCTAACTTAATACTTTGTCGCATCGTAATTGCAGAACCACCAATGAATGTAATTATTAATTACTAATTATTTCCTTATCATTTTCAAATACATGCTCGTATACAAACATTAAAGCCATAGGGAAGTGGGCTCGCAAATCAAAGAAACCTCTACATTAAAAACAAATACAAATCCTAGAAATAATTGAAACCGAAAAACCAAACGAACATTGGGGGTTGCATGTCCAAAGATTTTGTTGAGGATGAAGGGTGCGTCCCTTTCCCATTTTCTGAAGGAATATTAACTGTGGTAGTTCCATCTTCTATATTTTCCCACTATTTTGGTTTAGAGAAAAGACGGATCTTACTCAACAGTACACCCTAATACTTCCTGGTCAAACAAAATTACCAACCTTAATTCAATTTTAGGATTAAAAAATCTTTACAAAGAAAGGCATGAATGGGAGTTTGCATTAAAGCAATCAGTCTTCCAATAAACTTATTATACTAATTGGCAACAAACCATTTGATCATGAACATAGCACGGTGCAACTGTAGCACCAATACAGCAAGACCACATGAAGACAGTTCTTATCCTAGTCTCAAAAGGTATTTTGATAGAAATTGGATCAGAGTTCCAGAAAGTAAACTACCTAACTTGTAGAACTTCAAGGATCTGCACCTCCTAATGTCCAAAGGTCCCAATTCTTTCACAAATGACAAGATACCCTCTTTCCACCTTTCCTCTTATTTATAGGCAACATAGCAACATGCCTTATTTCTCAAATAATCCCAAATTTCCAACAAACTCACTAATATAACAGATTGACAACTAACAACTATCTAACATTTCTTTTCTTTTTAATATAATTTGGTCATGAGAGACCATAGCAGTATAAAATTTCAAAGCAAAGTTAGACTCGACTTAAAGAACCTGAGGATCATCTCCCCGCAATTTTAAGAAAACAAATGTCGAGATAAATATACTTCATCTCACTTGGACCTAGGTTTTACCTTCTTAACAAGGTTATATCAACTCTTAAAAATAGGGTAAGGGCATTGCTTCAAGATGACAAAAGGATGTATGTGATACATGCAAAGAGGATTTTCTTAAAAAAAATTATATCCATGTAACTAGCAAAAGATGACAAAAGGATGTCTGTGATACATGCAGAGAGGATTTTCTTAAAAAAAATTATATCCATGTAACTAGCAAAATATTAAAAGTTAAAAATCCAAAATAATAAGAAATAGGATATTAAAAATTATATCCATGATACCAGAGACATCGGAAAGATCGACTATGGAAAAGAGAATAGAGAAATAGGAAGCATAAAAAACTTAAAGTTAAAATTTAATTCATAAAATTAAACAAATTTTAAAAGAAATATGCGTAAATAAATTAATGCATAAAAATAAAAAGAAAAACTGAACTACAGAATCCGACCGATCAAATGAGGTGAAGAAGTGAAGAAGCCAGATCTACAGAAGTCCGACCGATCCTAAGAGGAGAAGAGAAATGTAAAAAAGAGTTTTTTATCAAGAAGAGGAGCTTACAAGATGGTATCGTGAGCTTCTCTCACTAGATTCTCTCTCTACTATTTTGCTTTCTCGAAAAGTGGTACCTCACAAACGAAATTGAGCACTCCTTTTATAATTGAAAATTTTATCAGACTACAAGATCTAAGCACATAACCCGAACTATTTGCTACGTAGTTTTAAAAAACCCCTAGATACAAAATCTCAAACTATCTAGGTCTTCATTTGCCTCGAGACTCACCGAAATTGATTCCATAACAATCGCCCTCATTCTCGGGTAAGGGATCACTGAGCAAGAATCGACATCGCCTTGATCTTCTTCAACATCTTTTCAATGTTTCCTTTGGAGGAAGAGGCTTTTCTATCTTCAAAGATCTTCGCTTTTTTAGAGGTAGATGCTTCAAATTTCCAAGGCTTTTAAGAGCGCCTTCGATGCTTGAGTTGATCTTTGATCGAGCTCCTGGCCAGAAGGCCGATAGAGAAGTTCTTTGGTCGAGAAATAAGGAAGTTTCAGGGTCTGATGCCTTAAGGAATTCCTTTATTATTTTTGAACCAGCCTTTAATTTGGCCGGTTGACTTGTTCACAATTAAATCATTGCCACCACTTTACATAAAAGTGTCATTAATTTGAGGCAATTCCATTTTTGTGATTGGTTTTGCTAAAGGCTATTCGCCAGAAAATATCCAAGCTTAACCCGGCCGAAAAGAACTCGAGATCGGTGGTATTCTAATCGCTAATGGTTCATACAGCTTGAATCGATCGAATCCATCGCGATAAGAAGGAAGATTGATGGAACGGTCCGAATAAATTCCCACCAACCGGTAAACCAATTGGGAAAATAATATCTAAGATTGCTATAAACATTATTAGCCATGAATGTTTTCTCTCACGATTTTTGTGCCGTAAGACATTAGTCCATGCATCAATATAGTCCCACAAGAAAGAACTCACGGTCAAACGGCCGAGAATTTTTTTTATAAGTTTTAAGAGTTTTCCGAATTGGTCCGGTCTTAAAACTTCGGTGATCGTGATGGTTGAACGAAATGTTCATATCGTGATGTCTTTTATCATCTTCAGAAGGTTTAATTGAGACCGATTTTGTATCAATCAAATGAATTGTAAAAAGTTCTTGTTTTGTTCATGGTCATTGTCCGAAAAGAACCCTTCCGAAATGCTATTTCCATAACCTTATAAGGATTTCTCTCGGTAACTCCTGCTCAACCCGCAAAACAACTTTAGATATATTTTTGTAAATATATGCATTACTTTTGGTTCTGGGCTGTGTTTTGGTTGATTCTCAGAAGACTGTTTTTGCAACACGCGCTAACGATGTTTTGATTTGGTGTCATCATCCGATCTGGGATGACGCTATATCCGCCAGACCTTTTGGCAGACTAGGAATGAGTCCCACACCCGGGTTAAGATTTGGTAAGCGCCATTGCATAGTCGAAGTTTTTTCGACTTTGAATGGTGTTTTTAAGTAGTAATCCCTGGAGTTTACCACCTTAAGGATTTTTTATGACTTGATCCCTGATCGACGATCCGTAATTTTTGGGTGGATGACCCAATTGGGTACGGACCTGCAATTTGCTTTTGGTAGCCGCCGAATTTGATGAGGTTTTTGTTGTCCTCTTCACCCCGCCGCTTTCTAAGATCTTGGGTGTTTTTAGGCAGACACCTTCGTCCGACTTTTGGGATCTATCCGTCCCGTAAAAACTCTCTGTTAAATAGGGCCCAGAGACTGCTTTGGGCCCTTTAAAAATTCAATATCAAAATAAAAATGCTTAATACGGCCTCGCATATCCGCAAAAATTTGTTTTGATGCAAGGTTTTTGACATCTTTTTCAAAATTTCTTTACCGATCCGCAATCGACTCTAATTAAAAAACTTTTGATTCAAAAGATCACTTTGAAATTTGATACGCACAAAAACAATTGCTAAAACTTTTTTTTTAACAAATGAGTAATTTTGTCATTGCAGGATTCCAATGTTTTGATATGTAAGAAATTATTTGCTCATGGTTATCAATTTTTTGTTTAAGAATGCCACCATAACCCATGTTGAGGCATCTGTTTCAACAATTTGAAATGCTTGCGACTTTGGGAGATACAAGATTTTATAGACAAAACTTGTTGTTTAACTTTTTGACTACCCGAGTATGCTTTTCGGCCCACTCAGTGAATTTTTTCGAGCCTATCATGAAGAGGTTTCACTTATTTGACTCGACATGGACAAAGTCTCATACATAATTTAGACATCCTAGAAATCTCTAAAGTCGAAGTTTTATCTAGATTTCATCAGGAATTTTGAAGAAATTCTATGGATCCGCTAATTGGGATTATGGTTCCTTGATCATCATACGACCCAAGAACCTAATTTTTGTTTGAAATAAATTAATTTTTGATTCCGAGATCACAAGACCATTTCTTTTGATGACCTTAACAAAAAACGAGATGTTTGAAGTTGTTGATCAATTGAATCGAGAATACTAAGACATCATCAATGTGGGTATAATAAATGAACTTAGTATAATCATTGAATATATCATTCATAATTTTTGAAATTTAAAGGGGCATTCTTCGCAATCGAAAGGCATGACATTCCATTCATATTGCCCGAAAGGTACAAAGGAAGGCAGCCTTTGCTTCCCTTCCTAGAACAATTAAACGGGACGGCAACGCCCTCGAAAATGGATCATGGAAAGAGCAACACCATCTATTCCAAGACCAAAGACCACAAATCAATTTTTATTAAACAAGATAATTCCGGCAAGGTTGAAATCAACTTTGATAGAGAAATTCTTTTCTTCCGCATCAGAGGCCCTAGGACCTATAAAAGTTTTTTTTAGAGGCCTCTGTTCTAATAAAACACCATCATTAGCTAGGTTTGTATCCTATGGTCCAAATTTAATTCCAAACTTGAGAGGAGTAAATAATACTTCCCAAATTCCTCATGGTGTTTACAAAGACATGGATTATGACCAAAAGTCTAACCAGCCTCCAACATACTCTTCTATGGATGGTCCTTATGAATCATAGAACCTTTTTCATAGTGACGAAACCCCTTAGGAAAGACTTCGCCTAAGGAAAACAAACTTAAGAGAGATTGGTTTTTCCAAAATTACAAGGGTAAAGAAAATTAAAATCCAATCTAGGTATCATAAATTCATTAATGATACTAAAACCCAAGTTCCTTTTTTGATTGGTTTCATGCATACTCAATCAAAAAGAAAATCAATTATCCTTGGCAGGTTGATGTTATTATTAACCCGTCACCAAAGGAATAAACCGGTTATTAAAGATGGTAAGATAGTCCAATCTGACTTACCTCCGTAAGTCCAGCCAAATTCCTAAATTAAAAGATGCTAACGATCACCAAATAAAGATTCCATTCAAAACTAAGGATCCCAAAGAAGATGTCAAACCCATGACATTAAAGGATTAATGGAACAAGCAAAATTATACAAATAAATATCTTCAAGTTTTAGGTAATAAAATTGATAAAGTTAAAACTTTAGTCAAACCTAATAATCAAGAACTATCAACTTCGCTTTCAAATGTAGAAGCCTCTCTTTAAGCCATTTAAAATGAGTGATGTGAGCTCTGAAAAGTGCTTAAAGAATTTAGAAAACAAAAGTTCGAGAAATGCTCCGAAAATAAAGGAAATCTTAGAAAAGATTAATAACTTCTAATTAAGGCCATTCCCCAACAATCCATCCAAGTTTAGAGTTAGAACCAGTCTTCTAGTAAATGTCCTAGAAAAGATTCTCGAGAGTTTTCAATCTCCTCTTTCACTAGAACCAGAAGAAGGTTCACAAATGAAAAAGAACAAATTATAAAGGGTAAAATGCCTTTAAACCTTAATCCGCTTAATTGAAATCTTCCTCTAAACCATTACCAAAGGCCTAAATTTCTACCTTCTCTAAAGAAAAAGAAGGAAACTTTAGGTCTTTCAATGCAAATAACATCTATGAATGGAACATGATACCCAAACCGAGTACAATATTATGAAGTATTTTTCAACATATGTCCATGGTGGCCACGTGACACGATGCCCCATGATAGTTATGAAGATGTTATAGTTAACATTTTAGTTTCTGGATTTAATGACAACTAAAAAGGATTTCACAAGGAATAATCATCTTATCAAGAAGATAAAACCCAAATATTTGAAGTGTTAGACCAACCAAGATGGTGTAAAGTCATGACCAAATGACGAAGTTCTGTATGAATTTATTCCGTGAATACATTAATATTCACTATAGCAAACACTTCATAGGAGATCCATCCTTATCAAGGATAGTCCTGAATTACTATCCAATCTAAGGTAGAACTCTAGGAGATTTCAGATCTTATAAGGACACCTTCCTAGCCGAGTTTACACTAGAGAAGATTGTCAACCTTTTCTGAACAAAAAGAACACTGTGAGAAGATTCTTCCTCAAATAAATGTTTTAACAAAAGAACAAAAATCTTTGTTCGAGGTAATAGAGAACCTCTCCGATCCTCAAGAGAAGATGGTTTTCTTAAACCAACTCAAAAATCCTGAGGTTAAAACAAGATCAAAAACTTATTAACCGATAATAAATTTGACGTTAATAAAATTTTTAGATAGGTTCCACCTCTAAACCAACCACAATTCAAGACCTCCAGAAAGAAATAAGAAATCTTAAACCGGAAGTCAAAAGACCTTAAAACTCAACAAGACCTTTCATTCAACAAGTTAAGCACAAATTGATGGAAAGAAAAGAGCAAGGAGAATCTCACCGATCTAATCGATTCCAAGATTTAAAGGAATCTTCCTAAGATTTAGTTGGTTCGATAAAATTACGGGTTTAATCAAAAAAGATTAGAATCCGTAAATTCTTACATCAACATTAAAATTGTCATTAAGGATTTTGTTTTGAAACTTTAGCCTTATTCGATACCGGTGTCGATTCAAATTGCATCTAGAAGGATTAATTCCTACTAAGTTCTTTGAGAAAACTTGAGAAGCTTAGCACCTACTAATTTTAAATTAAAAATCAACTATAAGTCAGTCTTAAGGCACCATAGTTAACCAAGATCTTAGGATTAAAACTAGCTTTTTTTTTTAGTCAAGAACTTAAAGAACGGTTATCTTAGTGACACTGTTCATCAAGTCTCTCTTCCCAATAGAAATTAATGATAAAGGAATCATAACTTTTGTTTAGGAAAGAAAATAAGATTTGATTTACAAACAAACCAATAGTTAAAAACACTTAACTTGTTGGATAACAAAATTAAGCAAAATAAACTATTTAAAAGAAGAAGTTTCTCATGCTAGATTAATCAAAGAACTAGAAACCCTCAAGTCAAAAAAAGAATAGATAAGATCTTTAAAGAAATTAAGATTTCTATTTGTTCTAATCTCCCAAATGCTTTTTGGGATGTAGAAAAATCACATGGTCGATTTACCCTATGAAAGAGACTTCAAAGACAGCCTCATCCCAACCAAAAACTAGACCAATTCAAATGAACGAAGAACTCCTTCATTGCCAAAAAGAGATCAAGGACTCTTAGACAAAAAACTAATTAAGAAGTAAAGCCCATGGTCTTACAGGCTGCCTTCTATGTCAATAAACAAGTCGAGCCTAGAGCTGCGAGACGCCTAGATTAGTAATCAATTACAAGCCTCTTAACGGCTCTTCAATGGATTAGATATCCTATTCCTAATAAAAAGATCTTCTTAATAAAGTTGGGAATTCAGCCAAAATCTTTTCCAAATTGATATGAAGTCAAGATTTTGGCATCCAAATCAAAGAATCTGATAGGTACAAGATCAGCTTTCACTGTACCTTTCTGACAATATGAATCAAATGTCACGCCTTTCTTGGCCTCAGCACGCCCCTTTAGAATTTCAAAATTATGAATGATATATCTAAATGATTATACTAAGTTCACTATTGCCTACATTTGATGTCTTAGTATTCTCGAGATTCAATTTATCAACACTTCAAACATCTCCAGATTTTTTGTTTACCATCCAAAGAAATGGTCTTGTGATTCTGAATCAAAAATTAGTTTATTTCAAAACAAAATTAGGTTCTAGGTCATATGATCAATCAAGGAACCATAATCCCAATTAGCATCCATAGAATTTGCTTCAAAATTCCGATGAAACTTAGATAAAACTCAACTTTTAGAGATTTCTGTGACGTCTAAATTACGTAGAGACTTTCCTAATCCGAGTCAAATAAATAAACCTCTTCATGATAGGTCAAAAGAATTCCCTCGAAAGGACCGAAAAGCATACTCAGAAGTAAAAGGATTAAACAACAAGTTTTGTCTATAAAATGCTTCAGATCTCCCAAATCCGCAAGCATTTCAAATTGTTGAAACAGATGCCTCCAACATAAAGTTATGGGCAGATTCTTAAACAAAGAATTGATAACCATGAGGAAATAATTTCTTACACATCAAAACATTGGAATCAGCACAACAAAATTACTCAATCACGTTAAAAAAGAAGTTTTAGCAATTGCTTTTGTGCATATCCAAATTTCAAAGTGATCTTTTTGAATCAAAAGTTTTAATTAGAGTCGATTGCACAGATTAAAGAAATTTTGAAAAAGATGTCAAAAACCTTGATCAAACAAATTTTTTTCGACGGGCAGCCATATTAAGCATTTTTATTTTGATATCAATTTTAAAGGAGCCCAAAAACAAATTTACCGCACTATTTAACCGCAGAGCTTTTTTACAGATAGATGCCTCCAAAGTCGCTATGAGGCAAAGCGTGTCCCGCCTAAAGACACCAAGATGCTTTAGAGCCGCAGAATCAAGAGACAACAAAAACCTCATCAAATTCAAAGCAGCCTACCAAAGCAAATTCCATCCAAAAAATTACCTGATCATCAATCCAAAAATCCATAAAAAATCCTGAACTCCATCCGAGATTACCACCATTCAAAGTCCAAAACTGACTACGCACTACTTTTATCAAATAACCCAACCCTGTATTAAGGACTCATTCCTAGTCCTACCAAAAAAGTCCCTGGCGATATAGCATCATCCTAATCGATGATGACACCAAATCCAAAAACATCCTGCTAGCACATGTTCTAAAAAAAAAACCTAGTGCTACGTAATCAACCAAAAACATTTTAGCCTCCTAACCAAAGTAATGACATATTTACAAAAAACATATCCTGCTTGTTTTACTGCGAACCGAGCCTCGCACGTAAATCCTTTATAAGGTTATGGAAATAAGATTTTGCATGGTTCTTTTCAGCCAACACCATGAACAAAACAAAGAACTTTTACGATTCATTTTTGATTGATACCAAATCTGGTTCAATTAAGCACTACAAAGATGATAAAAGACATCCTGATATTTAACACTCATTCAACCATCATTTATCCTCAAAGTTTTAAGACTGCACTAATTCTGGAAAACTTTAAAACTTATAAAAAATTCTCCCAACCGTCAAGCCAAAGGTTACTCTTATCGACTATATTGATGCATAACTAATGTCTTCCGGCACCAAAATCAAGAGAAAACATTCATGGCTAATAATGTTTAGAACAATACTAGATATTATTTTCCAAATTGGTTTCTCAAATTGGTGGAATTTATTCGCACTGCTCCATCAATCTTCCCCACCGCTATCATCGGATGGATTCGACGGGCCTCAAGAAATCAGAGGAACCAACTAAAGAGAATACCAAATTTTCCAAGTTCTTTCCTGTTAGTTTGATATTTTCCTGGGCTTACAATTTCTTTAGCAAAACCAATCACAAAATGGAATTGCCTCAAATTAATGTGACACTTTTATGTGAAGCCGGTGCAAATAATTTAATTGTGAAAAGTCCAACCAAATTAAGATTAAAAGACTGGTTCAAAAATAATAAGGAATTCCTTAAGGCATCGCACTCTAAAACTTCCTTATTTCTCAACCAAAGAATTCTATCGCCCTTCCTAGCCGAGCTCAATCAAAGATCAACTCCAAGAGCATCCGAAGATCGGCTTTAAAGCCTCGAAGTCAAGATCTACCTCTAAAAAAAGCGTAAGATGCCGAAGATAGAAAAGCCTCTTCCTCCAAAGGAAACATTGAAAAGATGTCAAGAAGATCAAGACGCTGACGACCTCGATTCTCGCTCAACCGATCCCTTCTACCGTAACGAGGATTTATTGTTATGGAATCAATTTCCGAAGTTCGTAAATGAAGACCTAGATAGTTTGAGATTTTGTATCTAGGTTTTTACCGCTTCAGAGCAAATAGTTCAGCATGTAACCGATACCGTAGTCTACAAGAAAAATTTTCAATTATAAAAGGAGGCCTCACTATTTATGAGGCACCTTTCGTAAAGCAAAATAGTGTAGAGTAGACCCAATGGCAGAGAGAGCCCGATACCATCTCAGAAGTTCTCCTCTCTTCAATAAAAAGAACTCTTTACATTTCTTTTCTCCTCTCCCGTGATCAAAAAGCGACTACCGCACCTCCTTTTTCCCTTCTTCACCTCAATCGATCAAATGGACTACCGCCGGCTCAATTTTCTTTTTTATTTTTATGTATTAATTTATTTCTCAGATATTTCTTTCCGTTGATTTTTAATTTTATGAATTAAATTTTAACTTTAAGTTTTTTATGCTTCCTATTTCTATTCTCTTTCCATAATCGATCTTTCCATCAAGCCTCGGATCGAGTCTCGGTGGGAAGAGGATAATTAATATGACAATCAAGTATAAATTATAATATGGAATCCTAAAAATTTTGATAAAGATTTTGTCTGTTTATTCCGATCCAATGGTTTATATGGCCTGCTCTACCACCTAACCATTGTTAAATTTATGTAATGTTTATTTTCCTCATGTATAAACCTGCTTTATTTTAACATCTTGATCACTGCTTATTATGATTAATAAATTCCTTTAAAGATGCTAGTTTAAATATTGAAAACGATACAGATGAAAAGTAAAGAAGTCCCAAGTGGTGAGAAAAGAAGACCATAAAATACCCTCCGAGATCATTTTCAAAATCATGAACATTAAGTCTAAGGTTTGAATTTATTATTCATAAAATAAACTTAATTGGGCTGAGAAGCTTCAAGATAAAAGAGCTTTAAAAAAAAAAAGAGAGTTTTTCTCCAGATTTCGAGGTTATAAATTTATAACAGATACCTTATTAAAAAATTCTATGGAACCAGAGGATGGAAAGATTGTAGGTTGTTTTTACTCATGAATCGCCTTATTCGAACTTTTTCTCGCCTTTCCTACCAACCTCTTCCCTCTAATTTCATCCTCCTCTTCTCCTTTCAAAAACAAATCACCAAATTTTGTTCAATGAACAAGAAAATTCTACCCAAAGAGGTTAACCCCGTGATTCAATCTCTTCGACAGTTAAGTCATTTGTCAAGAAATCAACCAAAACACTGGATGACCTGACACCTTAAATCCCCATCTAACTATAATGCCCTCGAAAATCAAAAGAAAAAAAGGTCCTCCGACACATTATCAAGATCGGTTAAAATAATATTCCCTTGACAAGGTATTTAGAAGAATTCCATCTCGCCTAAAGATTCAATCATAGAACACACTAAGAAGTATAAATATCTTCATATTGGGCGGCCCAAACAAATTATCAAACCTTTAATCGATACGGGTTTATAGTTGTCCTCACGTTGCCTTGTAGATACTAGACACAACAAATTCAAGTGATTGTTGATAGAATAAGAGAAACAAGTTCTAGGTCAAGGACCAGCTTATTTCAACCGTTATCCTAACAAAACCATGGAAATAATGGATAGAAATATTCCTGACTCACTTTCCCTCAACATCCAATTTTGCTGCTTAGATATGAAGGAAGGATCTATTCCTCAGCCTTTTAATCTATGTGATTCAATACAAGGTCATGAATACTGTGCTTCAAGAGTCCTTCTAAAACCTCGTGGGTGAGACTACTTTGTTCATCACTTATATGACAAAAGGCTTAATGTTTCCCTTCCTAACAATTAAATGGGGACGGCACGCCCTCAAAATGGATCATGGAAAGAGCAACACCATCTATTCCAAGACCAACACCACAAATCAATTTTATTAAACAAGATAATTTGGCAAGGTTGAAATCAACTTTGATAGGAGAATTCTTTTCTTCCAGAATAGAGGCCCTAGACCTATAGGTTCTTTTTGAGGCCCTGCCTGGATAAAACACCATCATTAGCTGGTCTGTATCCTGCTTTGGTCCAGCTAATTCCAACTTGAGGGAGTAAATACTTCCCAAATCTCATGAGATTTCTTAAAAAATTATATCCATGTAACCGCAAAAGATGACAAAAGGATGTATGTGATACATGCAGATTTTCTTAAAAAATTATATCCATGTAACTAGCAAATATTAAAGTTAAATCCAAAATAATAAGGAAAGTCAATTTATTTCTCTGTATAAGCCAAATCAAACAAATATAAACTCTAAACAACATTTACAGGCTAAGGTTAAGCCAATCAAACAACAAATATAACTCTAAACAACATTTACAGGCTAACAGTAACATTAGCATGACTATCTCTTCTTGTATCTTTAAAGAATCATCATATGTTGAAATCCTTCTTCCCTTTGAAGAAGGAGCAAACGAACTAAGTTCAATTCAATTATGTGTCTTGGACAACCTTATAGATAATCCTATAAATCTTAACTAGTATACTAAAATTTTAATATTTAAAACATATCCATATCTATCACAAAAATAAGATGCACCAACAATAAGATATTAACAACAAGTCAGCAAAATAGTGAATATTTATCATCTTGAATCATTTTATTTTCCATTCAAATCATATCAACAAGGCACAAAAAAATAATAAACTGCCATTCATTTTCTAGGCAGTTTAAATGAAAATTATCATTTATTACAATGGAAATGGAGAGTACCGAGAGCAAGTCCATATATCTGCTTATGTATCATTTTTTATTATTTTAATTACAATTAGATGCATCTCAGCCACTTTATCCTATAGGAAATCAAACTAACACATACTATTGGATTAATTATAATGCAATAACAGAGAAGTAAATCTGTAGTCCACAAAGTAGAGATGAATATACAGTGAAGATGAGTTGCAGCCAACACTTGAGAATTTGAAAAAGGCTGGGAGCATTCTTTATATGCCTGCTTAGCGATATGCTAATTATGGCCTCTAAGCACCGCTCTAGAAAAAGTCCTAAGTCTGCTATTTTAGCTCCCAATTCTACTATTTGTGGGTGTTCTAAAACTAGGAGGTAAGTAGCTCCAAACCAATTTATTCTGAGTTTTGCATTATAATTTAATCCAATAGTATGTGTTAGTTTGATTTCCTATAGGATAAAGTGGCTGAGATGCATCTAATTGTAATTAAAATAATGTAAAAATGATACATACAGATATATGGACTTGCTCACTCGGTACTCTCTATTTCCATTGTAATAAATGATAATTTTCATTTAAACTGCCTAGAAAAATGAATGGCAGTTTATTATTTTCTTTTGTGCCTTGTTGATATGATTTGAATGGAAAAATAAAATGATTCCAAGATGATAGAAATATTCACTATTTTGCTGATTGTTATTGTTAATATCTTTATTGTTGGTGCATCTTATTTGTTGTGATAGATATGATATGTTTTAAATATTAAAATTTTGAAGTATACTAGTTAAGATTTTATAGGATTATCTATATGGCTGTCCAAGACACATAATTGAAACTTGAACTTAGTTCGCTTTGCTCCTTCTTCAAGGGAAGAAGGATTTCAACATGATGATTCTTTAAAGATACAGAAGAGGATAGTCATGCTAATGTTACTGCTAGTCTCTGAATGTTGTTTAGAGTTTATATTTGTTTGATTTGGGCTTAACCTTAGCCTCAGAATGTTGTTTAGAGTTTATATTTGTTTGATTTGGCTTAACCTCAAGAAATTCAAATTGACTTTTTATTATTTTGGATTTTTAACTTTTTAATATTTTTAGCTTAGTTACACGGATATAATTTTTTTAAGAAAATCCTCTGCATGTATCACATACATCCTTTTGTCATCTTTTGCTAGTTACATGGATATAATTTTTAAGAAAAATCCTCCCATGAGGAATTTGGGAAGTATTATTTACTCCCTCAAGTTTGGAATTAGCTGACCATGGATACGTAATCTAGCTAACGATGGTGTTTTTATCGCAACAAGGGCCTCTAAAAAGAACCCATAGGTCCTAGGGCCTCTATTCTAAGAGAAAGAATTTCTCCTATCAAAGCTGATTTCAACCTTGCTGCAATTATCTTGCTTAATAAAAATTGATTTGTGGTGTCTGTCTTGGAATGATGGTGTTGCTCTTTCCATGATCCATTTTTCAGTGAGCGTTACTCTCCCATTTAATCGTTTCTGAAGTGAAACATTAGCCTTTTGTCATATAAGTGATGAACAAAGTAGTTTCACCTTTTCCGAGGTTTTTAGAAGGACTTGCCACGTATTCATGACCTTGTATCAATCCTGTAGATTAAGTGCCGCGAATGTATCCTTCCTTCATATCTAAACCGCAAAATCGATGTTGAGGAAGAGTGAGTCCAGAATATTTCTATCCATTAGGCTCACTGCTTTGTTAGGATAACAGTTGAAATAAACTGGTCCTGACCTAGGCTTGTTTCTACTGTTCCTATCAACGAATCTCAAATTTGTTGCCCATTCTAAGATATATGAGACAACTACATCCAAACCCATATCAATTAAAGCTATTGATAGCTATTTTGACACACCCAATACATGAAGATATTTATACTTCTTAAGGTGTTCTAAAGATCAATCTTGACAAGAGACGGAATTTTCTCCAATACCTTGTCCTAAGGAATATTATTTTCAACAGTTTCGATAACGTAATCAGTATGACCTTGCTGATTTTCGTGAACGATATCATTTCTCCTTTGATTTTAATCATTCACCATCCATGTTGGCTGATTTCTTCAAGTCAACTTTCTTTGTCAATAGATTAACTGGGGTTAACTCTCTCATAATTTTCGTTCAATCGACAAGCGTCACGATTTGTTTTTTGGAAATGATAAGATTGATGAAGAATTGTGGAGAAGAGGTTGGTAAGGAAAGGCGAGAAAAGTTCGAATAAGCGCGATTCATGATAAAAAACAACCTCTAAGATTTTGCCATCCTCCTGCTCCATAGAATTTTTACAATAGATTCGATCAGAAATTTATAACCCCGAACCGAGAAAAAACTTTTTTTTTTAAACTTTTATCTTGAACTTCTCAACCAATTCGTTTATTTTACGAATACAAATTCAAGCCTGACTTAATGTTCATGATTTTGAAAAATGATCTCGTAGGGTATTTTTATGGTCTTACCATTTCACCCTCGACTTACTGCCTCATACCTTGTATCGTTTTCAATATTTAGAACCGCTTATGCTAAAGGAATTTATTAATCACTTAATAAACAAATTGATCAAGATGTTCAAAATAAATGCTTTATCCAGTACGTAAAATAAACATTACATAAATTTAACAATGGTTAGGTGGTAGAACCGACCATATAAACCATTGGATCCGAATAAAATGACAAAAATGCTATACAAAATTTTCCGCATTCCATATTATAATTTATAACAAATGCTGTCCTTATTAATTATCCCATTTCCCCATCAAAGCCTCATACCAGAGACAAATGGGAAAAGATCGACATGGAAAAGAGAATAGAGAAATAGAAGCATAAAAAACTTAAAGTTAAAATTTAATTCATAAAATTAAACAAATATTTTAGTTAAATACGTAAATAAATTAATGATAAAAAAATAAAAAGAAATTGAATCCACAGAATCCCAGACCGATCAATGGAGAAGGGTTAGGAAGGTTTGCCCAGACGGACAGAGTTCACACCGATCCTTGGGAGAGGAGAAGAGAAATGCAAAGAGTTCTTTATTGAAGAAATAGGAGCTTACAAGATGGCATCGTGGAGCCTTCTCTCACTGTGATTCTCTCTCTACTATTTTGCTTTCTCAAAGCGACTCACAAATGAATTGAGCGCCTTTTATAATTGAAAATTTTATCAGATTACAAGATTTGCCATAACCCGAACTATTTGCTACAGAAAAAACCCTAGATACAAAATCTCAAACTATCTAGGTCTTCATTTGCCTGAGACTCACCGAAATTGATTCCATAACACGTCCTCATTCTCGGGTAGGCGGATCACAAAGCAAGAATCGAGGTCATCAGGCCTTTGATCTTCTTCAACATCTTTTTCAATCGTTTTTCTGAGGAAGAGGCTTTTCTATCTTCAGCATCTTCTCGAGTTTTTGGGGAGTAGATTCAGCCTAAGGCTTTAAGAGTACCGATGCTCTTGAGTTGATCTGATTGAGCTCTCTAGGAAGGCCGATAGAGAAGTTCTTTGTTGAGAAATAAGGAAGCCTCTGTGGTCTGACGCCTGCAAGGAATTCCTTTATTTTTTTTGAACCAAATTTTTAATCTTGGGCTGGTTGGACTTGTTCACAATTAAATTGCATGCCACCACTTTACATAAAAGTGTCTATTAATTGAGGCAATTCCATTTTGTGATTGGTTTTGCTAAAGGCTATTCACAAGAAATATCCAAGCCTAACCCGGAAAAGAACTTGAGACTGGCCGGGTATTCTACCGCTAGTTGGTTCATACAGCTTGAACCCGATCGAATCCATCATAAAGAGGGGAAGATTGATGGAATCGGGTTCATTAAATTCCACCAACTGAGAAACCAATTTGGAAAATAATATCTAGATTGCAAACATTATTAGCCATGAATGTTTTCTCCCGATTTTGTGCCAAGACATTAGTCCATGCATCAATATAGTCCCACAAGAGTAACCTCACGGGTCAAATTGGGCATTGGGAGAATTTTTTATGTTTTAAGAGTTTTCCTTAATCGTCCGGGTCTTAAAACTTTGAGGATCGTGATGGTTGAATGAGTGTTCATATCGATGTCTTTTATCATCTTAGAAGTTTAATCGAGACCCGATTTGTATCAATCAAATGAATTCGAAAAGTTTTGTTTCTTTGCTCATGGTCAACTGGCCTCCGAAAAGAACCCTTCCTGAAATGCTATTTCCATAACCTTATAAGGATTTCGTGGCGTAACTCCTGGCTCAACCTCGCAAAAACAACTTCGTATATATTTTTGTAAATATATGCATTACTTTGCTCGGCTAAGTGTTTTATTTGATCCCGAGAAGCACTAGGTTTTTAAACATGTATAACAGATGTTTTGATTGGGCCATCATCCGATTCCTGATGACGCTATATCCGCCTGTGACTTTTTTAGGACTAGGAATGAGTCCTTAATACCCTGGTCGTGCTATTTGATAAAGCGCCATCGCATAGTTAAGTTTTTTGACTTTGAATCTGTTTTGCTAAGAATCCCTAATGGAGTTACCAAATTTTAAGGATTTTTTATGATTTGATCCTCGATTGATGATCCGTAATTTTTGGGGGATGACCCAATTGGGTATGAGACCCTAATTTGCTTTGCCGCTGAATTTGATGAGGCTTTTGTTGTCCTCTTCAATTCCTCACCGGCTAAGCATCTTGGTTTTTAGGCAGGTGACACCTTGCCCGCCGACTTTGGAGGCATCTATCCGTCATTAAAAACTCTCTGCTAAATAAATCCCCAGACTGTTTTAAAAGCCTTTTAAGAAATTCAATATCAAAATAAAAAATGCTTTTAATATGGCCTCGCCATCCTGCAAAAAATTTGTTTTGATGTAAGGTTTTGACATCTTTTTCAAAATTTCTTTTAAATTGATCCGCAATCGACTCTAATTAAAAAACTTTTTGATTCAAAAGATCACTTTTGAAATTTGATACGCATGCACAAAACAATCATAAAAACTTCTTTAACAGTGAGTAATTTTGTTGCGCAAGATTCCAATGTTTTGATGTGTAAGAAATTATTTCCTCATGGTTATCAATTCTTTGTTTAAGAATGCCACCATAACCTATGTTGAGGCATCTGTTTCAACAATTTGAAATGCTTCATGATTTGGGAGATACAAGCATTTTATAGACAAAAACTTGTTGTTTAATCTTTTAACTACCCCGAGTATGCTTTTCCCACTCAGTGGGAATTCTTTTTAGCCCATCATGAAGAGGTTTCACTATTCGACTGACAGTGACAAAGTCTCCTACATAATTTTAGACATCCTGAAATCTCTAAAGTTGAGTTTTATCTGCGATTTCATCAGTGGGAATTTTTAAGCAAATTCTATGGATCTCGCTTAATCGATTATGGTTCTCGATCGATCATAAGACCTAAGAACCTAATTTTGTTTGAAATAAACTTTTTTATTCCGAGATCACAAAGCACCATTTCTTTGACGCATCTTAACAAAAATCTGGAGATGTTTGAAGTGTTGATAAATCAACTGGTAATACTAAGACATCATCAATCGACAAATAGTGAACTTAGTATAATCATCAATATATCATTCATAATTTTTTAATTTAAAGGGATTCTTCGCACCGAAAAGCGCATGACATTCCATTCATATTGTCCGAAAGGTACAGTGAAGGCAGTCTTGTACCTATCAGATTCTTTGATTTGGATCTGCCAAAATCTTGACTTCATATCAATTTGGAAAAAAGATTTTATCTGAATTTAACCTATTAAGAAGATCTTTTATTAGAATAGATATCTAATCCATTGGAAGAGCTTCATTAAGAGGTTTGTAATTGATTAATAATCTAGGCGCATTCACGCCTAGCTTTTGTTTATTGACATAGAAGGCAAAGACAAGACCATGGGCTTTTACTTCTTCTAATTAGTTTTTTGTCTAAGAAGTCCTTTGATCTCTTTTTGCAATGAAGGAGTTCTTTGCTCATTTGAATTGGTCTAGTTTTGGTTGATGAGATCGGTTTTCAAGTCTCTTTCATAGGTAAATCGAATTATGTTTTTTTCCTATCCCAAAAAGCATTTGGAGATTAGAAACAAATAGAAATCTTTGAATTTAAAGATCTTATCTATTCTTGTTTTTGACTCGAGGAGTTTCTAGTTGCATTAATCCTAGCATGAGAAACTTCTTCTTTTAAGTAGTTTATTTGCTTAATTTTGTTATCCAACAAGTTAAGTGTTTTAACTATTGGTTTTGTTTGTAAAATCAAATCTTATTTTCCTAAACAAAAGTTATGATTCCTTTATCATTAATTTCTATCGAAGAGAGACTTGATGAACTAAGTGTCCCTAAGATAACTTCGCTCTTTAAGTTCTTGACTAAAAGAAAGCTAGTTTTAATCCTAAGATCTTGGTTAACTATGGTCGCCTTTAGACAACTTATATTGATTTTTAATTTAGAGCCGCTACCGTGCCAAGTTTTCTCCTAAGTTTTTCAAAGAACTTAGTAGGAATTAATCCTTCTAAGATGCAATTTGAATCAGCACCTCAAGATCGAATAAGGCTAAAGTTTCAAGAACAAAACTTTAATGACAATTTTAATGTCGATGTAGAATTTCCCGGATTCTAATCTTTTGATTAAACCCATAATTTTATCGAACCTTCATCTTCGTAAGATTCACTCATACTGAACTGCAGATCCAAGAGGTCTCTTGCTCCTTTCTTTCCATCCACTTGAAAGCAAACACAACCGAATGAAGGTCTGTTTGAGTTTTAAGGTCTTTGACTTCCAGCTTAAGATTTTTATTTTTCCTGGAGGTCTTGAATCGTGGTTGGTTTAGAGGTGGAACCTATCTAAAAATTTTATTAACGCCAAATTTATTATCGCTAATAAGTTTTTAGGTCTTGTTTTAACTCTAAGGATTTTTTGAGTTGGTTTAAGAAAACCATCTTCTCGAGGATCAGAGAGGTTCTCTATTACCTCAAACAAGAGATTTTGTTCTTTTGTTAAAACATTTATTTCGTAAGAATCTTCTAGTGTTCTTTTGTTCCGTGAAGGTTGATGACAATCTTCTCTAGTGTAAACTCTGGCTGGTGGAAGGCGCCCTTATAAGATCCGAAATCTCCTAGAGTTCTACACCTTAGATCGATAAGAATTCAAATGACCTATCCTTCAATAAGGACGGATCTCCCATGTAAGTGTTTTGCTATAAGAATATTACGTATTCACTAATCGAATTCCTTCGAACTCGTCGGTCATGACTCTACCATCTTGGTCTGGTCCTGTAATAGCCTTCAAATATTTGGGTTTTATCTTCTTCAAGAAGATGATTATTCCACCATCCTTTTAGCTTGTCCAAGAAATCCCGAAACTAAAATGTTAACTATAACATCTTCATAACTATCATGGGTCGTTCTGACATGCAGAGAGCTACCATGGACATATGTCAAGAGTACTCATAATATTGTACTCATTAGGGTATCTATGTTCCATTCATGATGTTATTTGCATTGAAAGACCTAAAGTTTCCTTCTTTTTCTTCTAAAGGTCCAGGGTCAGAGGCCTTTGGTAGTACTTCAGGAAGATTTCCAATTAACCTGATTAAGGTTTAAAGGCATTTTACCCTTTATAATTTGTTCTTTTTTCACCGACCGAACCTTCTTCGCTCTAGTGAAAGAGATTGAAGAGCTCTCGTAATCTTTCCTAGACATTACCCTAGAAGACCCTGGTTCTAACTCCTAAACTTGGATCGATTGTTTTAAATGGCCTTAATTGCTATTAATCTTTCTAAGATTTCACTATTTTCTACAAGCATTTCTAACTTTTGTTTTCTAAATTCTTTAAGCACTTTCCGAGCTTATCACTCATTTTAAATGGTTTAAAGAGAGGCTTCATTCGAGAAGACGAAAGTTGATGGTTCTTCAAGATTAGGTTTGACTAAAGTTTTAACTTTATCAATTTTATTACCTAAAAACTTGAAGATATTTATTTGTATAATTTGCTTGTTCCATTAATCCTTTAATGTCAGCGAGGTTTGACATCTTCTTTGGGATCCTTAGTTTTGAATGGAGATGCTATGACTGGCTGATCGTTAGCATCTTTTAATTTAGAATTTGAAATGACTTCTGGAGGTAAGTCGATTGACTATCTTACCATCTTTAATAACCCGCTTTATTCCTTTCGACCGACGGTTAATAATAACATCAACCCGCCAAGGATAATTGATTTTCTTTTTTGATTGAGTATGCATGAAACCAATCAAAGAAAGGAACTGGGTTTTAGTATCATTAATGAATTTATGATACCTAGATTGATTTTAATTTTTCTTTACCCTTGTAATTTTGGAAAACCAATCTCTCTTTAAGTTTGTTTTCCTTAGAGCGAAAGTCTTTCCTAAGTGGTTTCATTAACTATGATAAAGGTTCTATGATTCATAAGGACCATCCATAAGAGTATGTTGAGACTGTTAGACTTTTGGTCATAATCCATGTCTTTGTAAACACCATGAGGAATTGGGAAGTATTATTTACTCCCTCAAGTTTGGAATTAGCCGACCATAGATACAAACCTAGCTAACGATGGTGTTTTATTAGAACAAGTGGCCTCTAAAAGAACCTATAGTCCTGTGGCCTCTATTCGAAGAGAAAGAATTTCTCCTATCAAAGTTGATTTCAACCTTGCCGCAATATCTTGTTTAATAAAATTGATTTGCAGGGCCGGGTCTTGGAATAGATGGTGTTGCTCTTTCCATGATCCATTTTTCAGGAGCGCATTTCATCCCCATTTAATTGTTCTAGGAAGGGAAACAAGATCGCTTTCACTCAGACCTTTCTGCAATATGAATGGAATGTCATGCCTTTCTGGCCTCAAGAATGCCCCTTTAGAATTTCAAAAATTATGAATGATATATTCAATGATTATACTAAGTTCACTATTGTCTACATTGATGATGTCTTAGTATTCTCAGATTCAATTGATCAACACTTCAAACATCTCCATTTTTGTTAAGGTCATCCAAAGAAATGGTCTTGTGATCTCTTAATCAAAAAATTAATTTATTTCAAACAAAATTAGGTTCTTAGGTCATATGATCAATCAAGGAACCATAATCCCACTAGCGATCCATAGAATTTGCTTCAAAATTCCCTGATGAAATCCTAGATAAAACTCAACTTTAGAGATTTCTAGGATGTCTAAATTATGTATGAGACTTTGTCCATAATCCGAGTCAAAATAAAGTGAAACCTCTTCATGATAGGCTCAAAAGAATTCCCCGAAATGGACCGAAAAGCATACTCAGTAGTCAAAAGGATTAAACAACAAGTTTTTGTCTATAAAATGCTTGATCTCCCAAATTCGCAAGCATTTCAAATTGTTGAAACAGATGCCTCCAACATAAAAAGTTATATGTGGCATTCTTAAACAAAGAATTGATAACCATGAGCAAATAATTTCTTACATATCAAACATTGGAACCTCGCACAACAAAATTACTCAACCTGTTAAAAAAGAAGTTTTAGCAATTGTTTTGTGATATCCAAATTTCAAAGTGATCTTTTGAATCAAAAGTTTTTAATTGTAGTCGATCATAGATCGGGCTAAAGAAATTTTGAAAAAGATGTCAAAAACCTCAGATCAAAACAAATTTTTGCCAGATGGCAGCCATATTAAGCATTTTTTATTTTGATATTGAATTTCTTAAAGGAGCCCAAAACAAATACTGACTATTTAACCGCAGAGTTTTTACAGATGATAGATGCCTCCAAAGTCAAGAAAAGGTGTCCCTGCCTAAAGACACCAAGATGCTTTCTAGAGCCAGAATTGAAGAGACAACAAAACCTCATCAAATTCAAGAATTAATTAAAGCAAATTCCTGGTCTCATACCCAAATTGGGTCATCCACCTAAAAATTACCTGATCATCAATCCAGATCAAATTCATAAAAAATCCTTGCCCGGTAACTCCATCCGAGATTACTAAAAAAAAACACCATTCAAAGTCAAAAAACTTCCGACTATGCAATGGCCTTACCAAATAACCCAACCCTCAGTGTATTAAGACTCATTCCTAGTCCTACCAAAAAGGTCCCTTGGGCGGATATAGATCATCCGAATCGATGATGACACCAACCAAAACATCCGTTAGCACATGTTCTAAAAAAAACCTAAATGCTACGTAATCAACCAAAACACTTAGCCCCTAACCAAGTAATGCATATATTTACAAAAATATATCCGGTTGTTTTTATAGGTTGAACCTGAGCTCCGCCACGTAAATCCTTATAAGGTTATGGAAATAAGATTTGCGGTTCTTTTTCAGGCCAACAACCATGAACAAAACAAGAACTTTTTACTTAATTCATTTTGATTGATACCAAATCAGTCCCAATTAAGCACTACAAAGATGATAAAAGACATCCCGATATGAACACTCATTCAACCATCACGATCCTCAAAGTTTTAAGACTGCACCAATCCTGGGAAAACTCTTAAAACTTATAAAAATTCTCCCAACCGCTTTGACCCAAAGAAAGTTACTCTTATTGGGACTATATTGATGCATGGACTAATGTCTTCCGCACCAAAATCAAAGAGAAAACATTCATACTAATAATGTTTAAAGAACAATACTAGATATTATTTTCCAAATTGGTTTCTCAATTGGCATGAATTTATTCACTGCTCCATCAATCTTCCCCAATCGCTATCACCGATGGATTCGATCGCTCAAGAAACCAGATGAACCAACTAAAAGTAATACCAAATTACCTCAAGTTCTTTTTCCAAATGTTAGCTTGATATTTTCCCCGGCGAATAGCCTTTTAGCAAAACCAATCACAAAATGGAATTGCCTCAAATTAATAGACACTTTTATGTAAAGTGGTGGCAACAATTTAATCAGAACAAGTCCAACCACCCAAGATTAAAGATCGGTTCAAAAATAATAAGGAATTCCTTAAGGCATCGACCCTCGAAACTTCCTTATTTCTCAACCAAAGAACTTCTCTATCACCTTTCCTAAATTTGAGCTCAATCAAAAGATTAACTCCAAGAGATTCAAGACCGCTTTAAAGCCTTGGAAGTCAAGCATCTACCTCTAAAAAAGCGTAAGATGTCAAGATAGAAAAGCCTCTTCCTCCAAAGGAAACATTGAAAAGATGTTGAAGAAGATCAAGACGCTTGATGACCTCGATTCTTGCTCAACTGATCCCTTCTACCAGAATGAGGACGATTGTTATGGAATCAATTTCAAATGAAGTCTCAGTAAATGAAGACCTAGATAGTTTGAGATTTTGTATCTAGGTTTTTACCGCTTCAGAAGAAATAGTTCGTGTTATGTAACCCAGATCAGAAGTCTACAAAGAAAATTTTCAATTATAAAAAGGAGGTCTCAAATTTCATGGCGCACTTTTCGTAAAGCAAAATAAGAGAGAGAGATCTCAGTGAGAGAAGCTCCCCGATACCATCTTGTAAGCTCCTCTTCTTCAATAAAAGAACTCTTTTACATTTCTTTCTCCTCTTCCTGATCAAGTGACTACCGACTACCGATCCGGGCTTCTTTCCCTTTCTTCACCTCAATCGATCAATGACTACCGCTGCTCGCTTTTTATTTTTATGCATTAATTTATTTCTCGATATTTCTTTTTCCAGATTTGTTTAATTTTATGAATTAAATTTTAACTTTAAGTTTTTTATGCTTCCTATTTCTCTATTCTCTTTTCCATAGTCGATCTTTCCGCTGTCTCTGGTATCATGGATATAATTTTTAATATCCTATTTCTTATTATTTTGGATTTTTAACTTTTAATATTTTGCTAGTTACATGGATATAATTTTTTTAAGAAAATCCTCTCTGCATGTATCACGTATATCCTTTGTCATCTTTTGCTAGTTACATGGATATAATTTTTTTTAAGAAAATCCTCTTGCATGTATCACATACATCCTTTGTCATCTTGAAGCAATGCCCTTACCCTATTTTTAAGAGTTGATATAACCTTTGTTAAGAAGGTAAAACCTAGGTCCAAGTGAGATGAAGTATATTTATCTCAACATTTGTTTTCTTAAAATTGCAGGAGATGATCCTCCAGCTTCTTAGAGTCAGTCTAACTTTTGCTTTGAAATTTTATGCCTCAATATGGTCTCTCACAACCAAATTATATTAAAAGAAAAGAAATGTTAGATAGTTGTTAGTTGTCAACTGCTATATTAGTGAGTTTGTTTGGGCACGGGATTATTTGAGAAATAAGGCATGTTGCTATGTTGCCTATAAATAAGAGGAAAGGTGGAAAGAGGGGTATCTTGTCATTTGTGAAAGAATTGGGACCTTTGGACATTGGGGAGGTGCATCCTTGAAGTTCTACAAGTTAGGTAGTTTACTTTCTCGAACTCGATCCAATTTCTATCAAAATACCTTTTGAGACTAGGATAAGAACCGCCTTCATGTGGTCTTGTCAGATTGGTGCTACAGCTTGCACTGCTATGTTCATGATCAAATGGTTTGTCACAATTAGTATAATAAGTTTATTGGAAGACCGATTGCTTTAATGCAAACTCCCATTCATGCCTTTCTTTGTAAAAGATTTTTAATCCTAAAATTGAATTAAGGTTGGTAATTTTGTTTGACCAGGAAGTATTAGGGTGTACTGTTGAGTAAGATCCGTCTTTTCTCTAAACCAAAATAGTGGGAAAATATAGAAGATGGAACTACCACAGTTAATATTCCTTCAGAAAATGGGAAAGGGACGCACCCTTCATCCTCAACAAAATCTTTGGACATTCTGCAACCCCTAATGTTCGTTTGGTTTTCAGTTTCAATTATTTCTAGGATTTGTATTTGTTTTAATGTAGAGGTTTCTTTGATTTGCAGCCACTTCCCTATGGCTTTAATGTTTGTATACGAGCATGTGACTGAAAATGATAAGGAAATAATTAGTAATTAATAATTACATTCATTGGTGGTTCCTGCAATTCTGATGCGACAAAGTATTAAGTTAGCTATCAAGTATCAACTTCTTAACGCGTCCCTCTTTTTTAAGCCAAGCTTGGTACCGGCTACGATAAAATTTGCAAAGGTTTACTTGAAATTTTCTTAGAAAAAAATAGTCGAGATTTATAAGTTGTTCGCGCCAAGAAAGTATAGGTAATAATCGTTTTGGTGAGTTTCTGATCAACCCTTATCATGTAGAAGGGGATGATACTTATACATGTGTGAGGTACCTCTGTGAGGTTGCCATAGTCAAGTTATCTAGTAACCGACTAAGTAACTAACTAATAACCACCTTGCCACCATTACTCTCGTGGGGCCATGGGTCTCTTGAGGTGGATCGCCTATCGGGCCTACCAACAATGAGTCTACGTGCTTAACAGTGTCCATTCTCCTTTCGACCCTATCGGGGCCAATGTGTCAGCCAGGGGCCCTAGGCCTGATGGTCAATACAAGACATAGCCCCTCAAGCTTTGGGCTCAGAAATGAAGTCACTGCCTGGCGCTCATGTCAATTGGTCGTTGGTATCTTTAGCCTGGGTTCACGGCCTAGGCTTGGTGCAATTATATTGGTGACACTTGATTTCCTCGCACTCCTCTTAAATGTGTTTGTGTGTTCTCGTTTTTCATAACCACTAATCATTGTCATTTAAAACGTGTCTTCGCACGTTTCCTTATCAGTTATTCTCCTTTAATGATTTGCCAAAAACCCTTTGTCTCTTTCCTCTAAACCCTTCATATTCCTTGAGCGACAGACGAAAAGACCCTTCACTGTTCTCCTTCGCTCTTCCTTGCTTCTTCTTCCGAAAGGACCTTTCACTTGCTTTCTTCTACTCTTTTCTTGCTTCTTCCTTCTAAGGCCTCAGTATTTCGCTGCAAGGGTCCCGGCTATTTTCAAATTCCATTTCAATCTCGACTTTCACGGCCACTGAGGATGTAAGCATCCTGCACTTCACTCATCTGTTTTTATTCCCCGAGTTTTTGCATTTTCCTGTTTTCTCGGCCTGTATCGCTTTTGTCAAGGTTTTCCCATCTGGGAGGGGATTTTTCCCTATCTAGCTTGGTCTCATGGTTGACTCTTTATGCTTTTGTTCGCAGGAGCCACCCAATGGGGTCATCCGTTCCTCCAATCCCGATAAAATTCTATGCAGGGAATGAAACTCAATATTCTGCTACTCCTATGAGAAGAGGAGTTCCTTTCACCATTTTGTTTCTCGAGGCACTGCGAGAGTGATTCAAAAGTGGCTACCTCATGGATCGAATCCCTGTGGTTTTTGAGGTCAACTCCGCTTATACGCACCTAGATTCTTTCAAGGGATGGTCGACACCATATGCCGCCGTGGTTCGTGGCTCATGGAGGTTCTCCCTTATAGGCCTGACGAGATCATATGCGAAATGGGGTGGCCAATCTGAGGAGCCTTATTTCTACCTCTACGAGACTCGCTCTCGGGGCATCCGACTTCCTTCACCGATTTTGACCAAAGCGCCTACAAGCTCTAAACATGGCTCCAACCCTCCCACCCGAACAAATTGGCTTTTGTGTGAGACATGGGGGGCAAGTGAGCCCTCTTAGCCGCCTTTTTTGGTTTTTCTCACGTTGGGCATGATAAGGTCGGGTCGACCTCACCGAAAATGACTCGGTGTGTTTCGATGAAACCTTTTCTGAAAGCTACAAACAATTCAAGGATCACTTTCCGGTGGTGGCCAGCGATAGGACAAACCTCACATGAGTCCGGGAGAGTCCCCCTCTTTTGCTATAATCGAGTGACTAACCCACCATCTCGATCATAGTCGATCGATCATCTGTAAGGCCGGGAGGAGGAGTTCATCGCAAATTTCAACTAGTTGCCCACGCCGCTCTAAGCCAATAAGTGCTAAAGGTGCTTAAACCGACTCTCCCTTCTTTTTTCTTTTTTTTCTTTTTCTAATCAGGTGTTTTCTCAGTAGGTTACTCCGTCAAGGATATCGCTTTTTCAAGGCGCTGCTCTTCCCCGCTTCCCACTGTCGCTGGGGGAGGCTTGAGGCTATGCCCTTAAGTGGCTACTCAACCTACCGAGAAGAGTACACTACCTCCCTCTCGCCGTGTCGGATTCTCACCGGGAGTGCCCCATGCCCGCCACACGGGATGTTCTCGGCCAAAGCGGCCTGCTGAGGAGGGGGCGCCGCAGAAAGCCAAGAAAGGCATTCAAAAGGACATCACGGGCAGGCTAAAGTCGCGGTGATTTGACTTCAATTTTTTGAATTTTTGGATCTGGCCAGGGGAGGGCGGCGACACTTGATTGAGGCGATGGTAAGTCGATCTCCCAAAGACTTGCTTTGAACCCCAATACCCCATCGACGAGGTTGTCGACCAAAGGTCGAGCCGCTTCACGATCAAGAGAAGCGCCAAGGATTGGCCGCCAAATCTCAAGTGATTCAAAGGTATGCCAGCTTGTTGCCAGTGGTCGTGGAGTAGGAGTTTTGGGTCAAGGCCATCAACAATCCCCCCGGCCGAAGAATAAAAAAGAGCACGACGCCCGCTGAAGTTACCGGGAATATGTCGATGCCTGGGGATATCAATGTTTATCGAGATGCCACGACTAATTTTTAAAGTGATCTGTGACCTGACCGTGGCGAGACCAAAGAGCCGGTGCTGGTGCAACAAGATTCGGGAGAGCTCCCGACTACTTTTAAGACTCAAACCAAGTCTGGGAAGGAGGCGAGGCTCGACGTTTGGCCAATGCCGGGCCGATGAAGAAGTGTCACGCTTAAGTGGCTGAGATCGAGGCTCGAGACTGCTTGTCGGAAGAGAAGGATGCCCTCGACGAAGCACATGGAAGAAGTGTCGTGGCCGAGGGCGAAGATCGAGGCCCGAGACCGCTTTCATTAATGAGAAAGATGCCCTTCGACGAGCATGGGCTTGCCATCAGGAAGCAATTTGAAGAAGGCTTCCCATGCTTTTGTGATAGCGGCCTTCCTTAACTCCTGTCATGACATCTCTACCGCTGACCTTTTCAAGGAAGTAAGGGATCGATCAGGGTCGGTTGAAGTCGAGCCTCCTCCTACTTTCGTTGATCGATCCTCCTTTCCTCGCATCTACAACAAAGTAGTTCAGTTATTTTTAATTTTGCATTTTTGGTTAGTGTTAGAACTTTGGCCCTTTTTTGGTTTTTTGAACAATGGTTTTCGCTTCCGAATTTATCGTCAGGTGTTAATATATTTTGGTCTTTTCTTTTAAATGTGATTTATCTCCTTGTGTGGTTTATTTTATTACGTGTTTAATGTTAGGACCGATACTTTTATTTTTAGTCCTTTAGCAGTTTCTTAATTTTTGGTCGAGTCTCCTTAGGACTTGGTGCTTTGGAATGCTTTTTGAGATTTTGGCTTTTGGCCCAGTTTTGCGCTTCTTATGTGTGATTTGAATTTCACGCTTTCGAAGTTTCAAGAACTTGGCTTTCTACCGTGTCGTGCTCTTCTCTATGACTTGTCTTTTTTCTTTTCGTGAGTCAGTTCCCTGGCTGGGTCAGCGTGCCCTTTTCCTTGTAACTTGTCTTTTTTCTTTTAGAGTTGGCTCTCGTCTTTGCCTTCTTTTCTTTTTTTTTTTTCGATGATGACCGCTCTTCTGGTTTGATTCTCGAGGATGTTGTTCTGAGGGGTCCACTGACCTGGCCACATGTCTTTGTGCCCCAAATAGCTTTGACCAAATTTATCTCAATCTTTAATTATCTCGGCTCGAGAGGGGTTCATGACCTTTCCTCGAGTCTTTGTTCATGCCCGGAGGAGACTCCCATGGTCGCCCTCTCAAGTCTTTGGCCTTCGTGCCCTGAGGGTACCTCAGGGCCATCCTCTTAGTCTTTGTCTTCATGCTTGGAAGGGACCTTTATGGTCGCCCTCCTGCTTTTTGTCTTCATGCCCCTGAGGGACCTTATGACCGGGCCCTCTCAAGTCTTTGTTCAGGTTTGAGGGGACCTCGCTGGGTCATTCCTCGCGTGTCTTTGGTCTTTGGCCCTGCTTTAATTATGTGGCCGTCCTCTTAGGTCTTTGTCTTCATGCCCTGAAAATGTCCTCAGGGTCGCCCTCTCGTGTCTTTGTCTTCGTGTTGGAGGGACCTGTGGTCATTCTCTCAAGTCTTTGGTCTTCATGCTCGAGGGACCTTATGGTCAGTCCTCTCAGTCTTTTGGTCCCGCTTGTTCCAAATGCATTTTTATTGTATTAGATTAGTAATATTTTGATACATTTGAGATATACTTGGACTTAACTATAGTACAAGCGCAGGTTTAGCGCGTTCCATGTCCAAGGGATTCTTTTGTCGTCGAGCTGCTTTAGGCGATAGGCTTCCTTGCCGACCTCCTCGGTTACTCTGAATGGGCCTTCCCAAATTGGGATCAGTTTGTTGCTGTCTGCCATCCTTGTTATTTTCCTCAAGACCAAGTCTCGAGGCTTGAATTGTTGAGGGGCTATCTTTCTTCCTCGCGCCCGTCGCTTTTAGCTTGCTATGCTTTTACCCGAGCCTCCCGCAACAGTCCAAGTTTACCTCGCCTGCCTTCGCTCTTGGCCTTTGAATAAAGCTTGGGTGACGACTCTTCGATCTCAATTGGGATAATCACTTCCGTGTCGAAGGTCAAGCAGAAAGGTGTTTCGTTAGTGGAGGAGCCTGGGCGTTGGTGGTAGGACGGTAGGACTTGGGTTTTCTGGCCACCTCCCTTTCGCCTCTTCGAAGTCAGCTTCCTAAGCTTCCTCGATAACTTTTGTTGGCCGCCTGCCCTGGCCCATTCGACTGTGGTGTTCCACTGATGTGAACCGTTGTTTTATCTTCAACTAGGCGCAGAAACTTACGGTCGTTTGGGACGCATACTGAGTCTCTCAGTTGTTTTAAGACTATTCCTGGCTTGGGGCCAAACGACATATTATTTTCTTCCAGTAAAAGCGCTTGATTCTTTCCATTGATATCGTCGCTACTGGCTCGGCCACTATTAGGTACTTCACTTGACCCGGGGCGGGCAGGAATGGTTCCAGGATGTCCACGCCCCATTTGTGAAAATGGCTGTAGGTGATGAAGCAGCTTGCCTGGGGCCTTACGCTCACTTCCGCAAATCTTGCATCCCAACATCTTTTACGCACTCCATACAATCGTTTTTTCAAAGCCTCGGCCAAGAATAACCTACCGGCTATTTTGTCACGCTGAGGCGACCTCCTACAGATTCCGATACCCCTTCATGAACCTCCTCACTACAGCACTATGCTTCATTCCCCAATGATGATGTACCCGTCAGGTCCCGAACTATTTTCTTAGCTTCATTTGGATCACTTGGCAAAAGTCTTCATTCTTAGGTATGCCATCAAGGGCTCATCCACGCTTCTTCTCCTTCAGGCAATAGGCACCGACTCTTCAATCATTGGCCGACTTATGCTCTCCGTGGATGACCGACCTTGCACCCTCTCTTTCAAGGCTAGCTTCGATAATAGGGTCTACCACTGCTCGCCTCCCCAGGCATGTGGCGGAGGTGAATTTTCGAAAGTGGCCGCTTATCCCGATGGCTCTTTTGAGGTATTTTTATCACTTGGGTCTTTGCCTAAGACTCCCTGCTCACTGCCTCGTGACCATTGCCTTCGAAGTCACTCTAGTCGTTAGGTCCTTGCTTCCAGCTTTTTAGCCACTATCCCTACCAATAACGCCTCAGCATTTCTAGCTTGATTGTTGCTAGCCTTGAACTTGAAATGGAGTTGACTACTCAACGAAGCACCCCTTTGGTCCTTCCAAGATCACCCCGCTCCCTCTCCCTCACCGGTTGATGCTCCATCCAATCGATAAGAACCATCTATTGTTTTCTCGGCCTCCCACCCCGCCACGCCATTTCCGGATAAAGCTCCGCCAATACTTGGGCTTTTATGTGGCCTCGACTCTCGTAGGATATGTCGAATTCTCGAGCCGGACGCCCAGTTACAATCCTCCCAACAAAGTCCGGGGCTTTAATACTTGTTTAATCGGGCAGTGTCCGCTTGGACGATCACTGGATATTCCCTAAGTAGGGCGAAGTCTCCTAGAGGCGATCATGGCGGTGGTCAGCCTTCTATCCTCTTGTATCTTCTCTCTCCGCCTTTGGAGGACTTTTGGCCGATGAAGTATATCAGTGTTGTTTCCTTCCCTCTCTTGCACTATAGTCATGTTTCATGACGCTCTCTACCACCGAAATATAAACTAGTGGGAATGCCTGTATTGGTTTCACAGATCTGGGAGGCCAATAGTGCTTTCAAATTCTTTGAACGCCTCACTCCCCACCGTCCCAAGCAAAGGTGTCCCCTTCAAAGAGTGTTAAAGATGGGTACGATCGTTTTCGCTGACGGATAGGAATCACGATAAGGTAATGATTCTCTCAAATATTGTCACTCCTCGACCATCTGCTGGGTCCTCATATTAATGATCGCTGGGCACTCTTCGAGTCGGGCCTCTATCCCCCTCTCGCTAGCATGAATCCAAGAAATTTTCCCGCTTGGACCCCGAAAGAGCATTTCTGGGTTCACCTTGAGCCGGTGCCTCAACACTTGAAAACTCTCTTCTCGGCGCTTACAACGGCTCATTCAAGCACGTGACTTCACCACCATGTCCTCCAGATACACCTCCACCTCAATGCCTATAATCTCCTTAAAGATCTTGTCCATCAAGCACTGGTAAGTTGCCTTGGCGTTCTTTAGTCCGAAAGGCATCACCTTGTAATAGTAAGTTCTCAAGTCTGTAATGAAGGAAGTTTTTGCCTGATTGGAAATAAGATTTTGATCCTATTCAGAGTTTCGAGTATGCATCCATGAAACTTAGAGGGCGAAACCCGATGCCCCATCTACTAAATTCTGGCCTATATCATTGGGCAACGGGTACTGGTCGCCGGGCAGTTTATATGTCTCAGATAATTGGCCAAGGCACATGCGCCCATTTCCATTTGACCTTCCTTACCATGACTACATCTCGCCAACCACACGGGATACTATATCTCCGATGAATTTGGCCGCAAGTAACTTCCTAGTCTCGCCCCTGGCCGCCAAATTTTTTTCCTCCCTAGCTTCCTCCTTCACTAGGCGGCCACCAGAACCCGGGAGATCGAGAGATGATGGCATAGAAGTCCGGGGTTGATCTCAAGCATGTCGATTGCAATTGGGCGCGCATCGCGCCCTCGTTCTCCCATAGGAGTGAAAATGAGACGACTTTCATCCTCCTGTCCGTGGTCGCCCTTTTTTTTTATCTTGGCTTCAGGCGCGCCGATCGGGGGCCCTATGTTGACTTCTTTAGGTCCTCAATCTGGGGGAGAGGCCTCGCTCGCCTTCAAGACCAGGGGTCCAGGTCGAGGTCCAAGATATTTACATCCCGGGCCTCCTGCCTGTGTGACGCAAGGGAACCTATTCCCGCCCATACTCTTCCCACCCCCTGCCCCACCTGATACTTCATGCATAAAATGTAGGGTGGAGACCCACTCCTAACCTATTCGGCCTGGCCTTCCCATGATAATGATGTAGACTTATCTACACGACGTGATATAGCATCAGATGGTACGCACGCGTATGGGTTCTCTCGAACATGGTTTCCAACTCGACATGCCCTTTGATCGGTACTCGCCTGCAAAGCCATATAATTTTCCCCGCGCATGCCTCCAGGTTGGCCGGCTATGTGATCCAACCTTCTATAAGTCGACTAGTATAGGATGTTTTCGAACTTCGATCAATGATGATCCCTCTACTTCAGACTCGACCATTACCATTGAAATCACCATTGGCCTCGGCCCCCCCTTTGGGTGGTTCATACCTCATATCCTCTCGCCAAATGTAATTATTGAGTCGGGGTCAGGTCGACCTTTCCCTCACTATTAGAATGTCATTGGCTTTCTCTTCCGATTTCCGTCTATCCCGCCACGCTGCCCGCCAATTGGGCATGGTTATGACACCTCGGTGCCAGATGTCAACCTTCTCTGTATGACCGCTTCCCATTCTTCGCTCTCCTCTCGCTTCAAATCATCCTTTAACCTCCCTGCATCTAATTGCCTCACTGGGTTTTTCATTGCCTTTGTCATGGGGCCTTTTCTGCTCCATCTCCTGATATAATCAAGCTTAAGTTTCTTCTTGATTAGCTTCTATATGGTCTTGTAAAGCAGAGTTTCAAACTGCTGATCGTCCATAAAGCCCTATGGAATTCACACCATTCCTATTTGTCGTTCCCATCCTTCCTACCTTCGTCTCCCTTCTCGGCACTTGTCGTGGGTGTGGTAGATGTCGTGCAATATCGCCCTTTCGCGCCCTTTTTTGTCAAAGTAAGTCTTTCGATATGGACGGGTACTTTGTTTTTATTTTTTGCCGCTTTCTTGGTGGCCTCGTGTCACGGAGCCGGGATTGCCCTCGAGCCCGAGCGACGGGGAATCCTTCCTCCACTTCAATATGCTTTTCGCTGGTTCTGATCTCCTCCATGACGTGGGCTTCTTTAATGCTGGGGAGTCGCCAACTATCCGACCCTCTCCTTTAAAAGCCTTCATGAAAAAAACTTCTAATCGAGGTTGCTTTACTCCGACCGCCATCGCTGAATCGGGGCCAAGTAACTTTTGAGGGTTCACCCTGCCTCCGATATCGAAGAGGTTTCACCTCCAAACGTCCAAAACCTATCAAGGTCGTGAGTCGACGTGAAAGAGAGGTTGCTAGGGTCACTAAAAGATCTTTTATGGATCACACTTTGGGTGGCCAACCAGCTGCATGGCCACACCCTCGCAGCGTCCCTAGGAATAACACCATTGTCACCACGCTCGATACATCCGGGGTATGAAAGGTCACTGTAGATGAGGTCTTGGTCCCACCGAACGGCTTTAATCACCACTTCGCTGGAAATTTCCAAAGACGGCTATGTCATTAATCTCTTTCATTGAATGGTCAGGCCCAAAGCTTGGGTACTGGCCGCCAAGGTTGCCGCTCTCCTCCCGACTTCTCCACTATGGCCTTTACTACTACCAACTGACAAAGTTCCTCCTGCTCTTCACAGCCTTCAATGCTTTCTGTAGGTCGTGACCTCCGCCATCCCCAGGTCTCTTTAGTCTCCATCCGCCATCGCCTCCGCCTCTACACTCAACCAAGACCGCTTTGTCTTCCTCCTTCTCTTGAGCTTCCAAAGCCTGTCTTAATCTGAGGCAGGAAAGTTTCACCAAGGCCCCACTGCTCGCCTAAGCAAGTATTGTGTAAATAATTGTTTTCGGTGAATTTTCTCGATCAACCCCAATCATGAGAAGCGGTTGGTACTTATACATGTGCGAGGTACCTTTGAGGTTGTCATGGGTCAAGTTATCTAGTAAACCGACTAGTAACTAACTAATAACCACCTTGCCAATCATCACTTATTGGGCCATGGGCCTCGTGAGGCGGATTGGCTCTATCGAGCCTGCCCAACAAATGCAGCCTATAAGTAATAAGGTGTCCATTCCTTTTCTCGACCCCTATTGCTGTGGTAGGTGTGAAGGCCAGACGGATGGCCGGCTGAGTTTTTGCTGATTTATGTTTTGTACATGGGACTGGATCAAAGAAATATAAGAGAAAATGCTAGGTTTAAATTATTAGGAGACTTGGAGTTCAAGCAGTTGAGCTAGTGGTGTAACTGTAGCAACATTTCAAGCATCTCAACATTCTCAGCTGCTTGATTTATTTGGAATATGAGCAAAATAATAACAACGAAGAGGATGATGACAGTCACATTTTCAATCATTGATCTTGGACGAGTATTGGCATAGATAGAGAGATTGAGGGCATCTTTTTTCTTTGTCATGTGCGCGCATGTCCCCAAGCTTGCCAACAGTAAAATTTTTTTGTGATCATCTTGAGCATTTGGATACATCTTGAGCTAGAACTTGTATATGCAGATAGCAGGTTTTATCAAGATCTTTTATTTGACTATATGTCAATTACTCAACGCTTCATAGAAAATGCATTAAGAAATAATAGCATGCTTTTTTGTGCTCGTTTCTTGGCTACTATTCTTCTTACTAATAAGAATCCAATTTCCAAGCATAAAGATCTACAATAAATTATTATGTAAAGTGAAACATGATAACCTAAGATATGATTCAGCAAGATAAATATACTAGACCAGTTATAAATACTAGGCGATAGTAGTGTAATGGATTCTCTCAATTTCTATACTTTATTATTTGAATTGTTTTATTGCGGAAAATATAAATATATTAATGGATTTAGATCTTAGGTTGGTAAGAAACATGACAATTATGAAAAAATAGTCAACATAATTATAATAAGATCTATCGTTATTTGTGTAAAGTCTATTAATTTAATCTCTGTTTTTCTCTGTTATAACGACATTGTCATGCTCCTTTTGTTAACGTAAAAGTATCCTGAACTTTATAGTGTGCTTGTTAAAAGGAGATGACTACGGCCCAAAGAAAAGTTCTAACAACAAAGAGTGTTCCAATAATCAAATATGAAAACAGGAATCTGAAGGACGAAGAACATCAAAACATTTAATACCAAGTGGAATAATTTGACCCAACTTATATTAATTTAGTATCATCATTCATCAACGCCAATGGACTCCTGACAGTTCAATCAATGGCTACGACTACCAACATTCGCCCATTTATTATTTTAATTAATCGACCATGACCCCAACGCAAACTTTAATAATTGAAAAATATTGAAGTTTCTCATTCTTGACAATTGAAACATTGAGTAATGGTCAAATTTTTGTTGTCGACCATTATGTTGTATACGAATCTTTCGCAACTGATACCACTTAACTGTAACACAACTTCACACAACCAAAGTTACTGTTCTATTGGAACAGTTATTTTTATACGCATCTTAGTCGGTGTGACTACTTAGAAGTTATAGAGTAGCGCAATTTAGGAAATTGGTTTAGAAAGATTGTTGACGAATTGTAACATGTATTGTGAAAGGTGATATAAATCAGCCTGAACCAATGCCCTAAAAAATGAGGTTGAAAGGAACAAATGAAGGACTCTCCATATGCTTCAGCTATGGAAAGCCTTATGCTTTGGAGATATTAACATAATTCAGGCTTAGATCACTTGAGAGCTGTAAGGAAAGCGTTGTTGCTTATGTAAATGGGATTAATTTGATATTTTCAAAGTTGTTCACCTGGAACCACATTTATTGGTTATGCTATATCTATAGATGGACTTTAGATATATATTCTCATGAATCGTGCGTGGAGATGTGCCAAGCACTCATTAATTACTTATTTACTAAGGAATCTTAGCTCGTTTCTTATTTTGATGACACATGGTGATAATTCAGTTTGCTTTCAATGGATACTTTTATTTCCAATTCAAATATGTCTATTAAATTCTGCCTCTTAGCTATAAATGAGGTAGCAAGTAGGATTAGAGTTTATGAAAGAGATTGTTGTTACAGCTGGCGATAATGACACAAGATATTTTATAAGAAAAATTAAGTTATATTCATATAAGTATAAATTACAAATTTGATTTTATAAAATAAATTTATTAACTTTTATAATAACTACTTAAAAAATCATAATTATAATTAAATAATTGTAAAATTATTTTACATGTCATTAAATTCATTTTATAAAGACCTGCAAATAGAAGGATGATAGACAAATTTTGTTGGCTTTTCTAAATAAGGAGGGAATATCACAGATAATAAATATACTATTAATTAAAAATTAATTTCAAAATTGGTTATACATGCACTCCATTTATATCATAATTTCTACTGTTATTTTATTTAATGAACAGTTTTAGGTACTTTATCGCCTAAATGATACCCTTTCACTTTTATTTGAGGGGGGTAGGATTTGTCTAAGCTTCAAAAAGGTGAACAAAGGTAATCCATGAAGATTAGATTAATGTCATTGATTTTATTTTATTTTAGGGGATTAAAAAGAAAAAACAACAACAGTTGATTTTCTGTACTTAGAAACAAAATTGAGAATGTAGATAAAAGATTATGTGAACATCTTTAGGGGGATCCTGATGAATGGATTCACGAACATTTTGAAGGAGATGGGTGGATTAATTATTCTATGAAAGAAATGTGCTTTTATTGTTCTCCTATATGGTTAGGATTTTACCGGCGTATATGGGGAATGAAGACAGGATATCAAAATTGGTATGGTATACGTATTTATCGAGTTTGTTTTAGTAAATATTTTTATAAATACTTATAAGGAGAAAAAAACTTTTTCTTAATTTAAAATTAACTATACAGAAATTAATTTGTAAAAATTATTTATATTAAATATTTTCAAATATTAATTTTTAATTTATGTATAATTTATTTTAACTTATAAAAAATTATTTTAATTTTATAAGGATCTAGAAAAAATTTTATTAGTCCCCTGATTCTACCCTATTTAACTTTAGAAAAGGTGTGATGAGGCTAGAATGAGTGAAGGAAGAGGAAAGAATAACGAAAGGAAGAGGATAGAAATGAAATGGTTGAGTTTCAACCCTGTTTTCAAAAGACTTGGATTTGATTGATGCTCCTTGCCTAGACAGTGTTTCACGGTACAAGGTTGATGGAAAATCAAACAACTTCTGGTGTCAGAAGTGATTGATCGATCAAAGCCCAGGGAGTTCCTTATGGTCGTAGTGAAACTTAATCTGTTTTATTTGTCTACTCATTTTGCATGTATATACATTTCATTTGATTTGATGTATTTGTTTTCGATTCAACGAATATTGACTATTTTATTCAACTATTTTTTTTTCATTCAACAAATTATGGGAATGTTACTTAATTTATAAAGGAACAAATGCTATCATTTGTGTAATTTATATTATCATGCACTAAGAAATAAGAAAGAGTGATAATAGGTTGAGTCTGTATGGCATTATAAAGTTGATTTTTATAATTGTATTTAAAAAATACTCATATTTAAAATTATACCAGTGTAAAATAATTTTAATATTTGTATTTTTCTTGGTTGGGTATCAATTACCTACAGTCAAATTGTTATTTATCAATTTAATTAACATAAAAATATCAATAAATAAAGAAAATATGGATTAAAAGTATAATTACAAACAAATAAAAATAATAAAATACCATCTATCGATCTTTTATAAAAATATTATAAACATTACAATAAGTATATAAAACAACCATTTATAAATTTTCAAGTTTGATGTGTCATTTTAATGTAATGGAATGTGAAGCTTCCCAGAGTGATTTAATCTAAAACCAATAACTCACATGTTTGCAATCGTGGACCAGGATTAAATGTTACAAGTAATTATCCATATTTCTACATATTACCTTACCCCCATGAATAATTTTTATATGTGTATATTAATTTTATTACACATTACCATCCTAGAATTAAGTGGGGAAAAAGTTAGATTTATTTAAAATTTGGGTAAATTATAATCTTTTATCTATATATATATATATTCCAACATTCTATTTTCCCTTTCAAGTTTTTTTATTAGTGAGGATCATATATGGTTGAATTGAGTTTAGCATACACCGAAATTCAAATTGTTTAAATTTAATTGAATTGAATTACCAACAATTTTTTAATTGATTCAATCTAAACTAACTTTTTTTTTTATTTTCGAAATATCTAAACCAACTTAATCAAACTCAGAGTTGGACTAAATCAAGTTATTGGATTGAGTGATTTATATTTATAATTTTTAACTTATTTAAAATAATTCATTTATAAATGTTAGAATAAAATTGAATTTTTTATAAATAATTTTTATAGTTACTTATAGAATAATTTAATCACTTTTATTTATTTATATATATATATATATATATATATATATAAATATATTTTCTTTAATTTTTTAAATATCCTTAAAATTAAATAAATTAGAAGTAATAGCAGAAAAAAATATAGAAATTAAAAAATTAAGGTAATTATGAGAGAGATAGAGTTAGATTCACTTGATTTGAAGAATATATGTTGGTCAATTTTTTTGGAATAATAATAGTAAAGTTGATTACACTATTTATGATTTAACCTAATCTAAATATTCAACCCAAAGTTTTCAGGCCGGTTTTTATTAATAATAAATCAACAAATAAGTTTTTTTTAGATCAAGATATAATATGTATATTAGTATTAGATGAAGTATTTTTAAAAGACGAAAGATGAATATATATGTGTAAATTATATATTATTTAAGGTATTAAAAAGCTTTGAAATGAAGGTTAAAGCTTTTGTAAATATACTTTATCAACATCAGCATGTGTGTTTTCAAAAGAAAGTAGCAAATGTATCTAAAAGTAGTTTTATTTTATCAAAGTGACAAGTTGATTAAATATATTTATTGAGGCATTAAATGTTCCAATGAAATTTTTTTCTTTCTACAACTTTCAATGGTTACTTAACAAAGACATCATATGTAATGTCTTTGAAGATCACAAAAATATACACAGACATATAGAATACAAACTCTTCTATTGTGTAAAGATCTTATAGATCCTTTTGAAAAAAGATTATACTTTTATTAGTAAATTCGCCCATCCAATCCATATAGTATGTTGTTTATCCTAAATCAATTTTAAATAAATTGATCAAGTTTGAAGAGGCTTTCAGATAAATAATACTTGGTTAATTTGTTTTGAGAAGTAAAAAGAATATTTGTTTTTAAGCCAGAATAAGTTCAGAAAATAATACTTGTAATTATTTTTTAGCCAGCAAAAGCTTAATGGTATCAAGGATTAGACATAGTCTCGAAGTTTGAGATGAATAATGATAAATCATGTGTTTATTATCTTTCTTTTATATCTTATTACATTGTGTTTCAACAGCTTGCTTGTGAAAAATTTATTGAATTTTTTTTTAATTAAACTTATCATATGATCTTTAAGACAATAAACAATCTTGACTAAAAGATTTGTAAATTTTTAAACAATTCAATCCTTTTTGTGACTATTAATCCATTATTTCAATCATTGACCAACTAGTTCAACTAGTGTCTCATTTACTTTGATCATGTTAATAATTGATCTAGTTCTAAAAATAATTCCATGGAGTTTCTACCTTCTGACAATCAATAAGGATAAAATATTCTTAATAGTCTTGATAACATAGTCAAGAAAGTGCATCATAAGAGAATTGGATGTTTCATACCTCATCTCTTCATAAGTTTGCCATTAAAACCAAAATCTTCAATGTGGACAAAAGGTACCATTTAACCAAATTTATCGATGCTAACCAATTGAGAAAATGTAATTACTTGTATTTGTTCTTAAATTCAAACAACTTAAAAATATCCTAATTAGTTTATAAAAGTTGTTTATATAAACAACTACGTCTATTGTTTCTTAACCATTAAAAAATTTCAAATTAAATGGAGATTTTTATTTGTATCAAGAGATAAAATTTGAGTTACTAAAAATAAATTAAAAATTCAAGTTAAATTCTAGCATTAAAATAAAATTTAACAAGTATTTTTAAATTTTATATTACAATAAAATACCTACTTAAAAAGAGTTAAAACTCAAATGAGTTATAAATTAGGAGCAAGTTGAGAAACCTTTGATGGAAAATCTATTTATAATTAATTAAAACAGTATCGAGTATGTGATACATGATCCATTTTACGGTGGGATGATTGAGTGAGTACTTGTTTATTTTGAATTCAACATAACTGAATTTGTGCTCAAAGTTAATCTCAAATCACAAATTTGTTGTTAACCTGTGTAAAGTGAAAAGAGGGTTACTACAAATGACAGATGGAGTGTGTAAATGTTCAATTATCCCATCCATGATGCAAAAAACTATTTTAGAAAAAAAAATTATTTGACACAAATGGATAAGAGGAAATGGATGGACCATTAGGTGCACCTCATGATGACTATTTAGTTATAATTGCTCCAATTTCAACTGGGAGCTCTTTTTGGCTTGTAAAAGTTACAACAATTTCTGACATTGAAAGGGTCTTTTCAGTAAAAGAGAGAAAAGAAATGCAACATTTAGCGTAAATTTGGTTAAAGTCTTTAAAAATCTTAAAAGATGTACTAAGATAACGCCAAAGTTACTTATTCGTTTATTTATTTTAGGTTTAATGGCACGGTTAAATCTGATACTGAATATGTATATGAATACTTGCAAGATTGATCTTCCAAATCTTAAAGTGAGTAAATGGTATCTTTTAAGTTTTCTCTGAATTAGAATCCAGTATTTCCATCCATAATTTGTCAATTTTTAATGAAATGTTGATTGTAACATGACATTACTAAATAAAAATAGAAAAAAAAAAATGGTACATGGATATTTGATGTTATCACCTTCCATCCAAAAGACACTTGACTCATATGAATCATTGAACTAAAAAAAAATTAATTGACACAAATTTACACATAGCCCATAAATTAATTAGTAATTTTATATTTTATTATTATTGTTATTATTAATTTTAATATAGGTACAAATATTTATAATAATTAGTAAATTGACAAGTTTTTTTTTATGGAGACTTATATATAATTCAATAGGTTTTTTTATTTGTCAAAAATATGTTTTTGAAGCGATTTTTAAACACTAATAGTAAATATGATTTTTCAAAGTTAAAAAATATAAAATGTTTATAATTAATCATCCAAAAATAAAGTCTTTTAGCTCCTCATTTTATGAAAAGTGTAATGATAGAGCATTTTTGAGTCACCTAATAGTGATTTATATTAGACATATTTGACATTATTTTTTGCTATAATAATCACACACGGAAGCCTTTACTATCTGAAATTAATCGAGGATAATTGTTAATCTTTTGTTTATTTTCGAATTAATTTTCATTACATGGTTGTTATCTTGTGTAGCGCCATATTTGAAGTTATAGATCTCCAAACCTCCAAATCGACAATCTTGGTAGCCCTAGAAAGCTTAAGACAAAGATCGCTCAACCCAGTTCGACCATATGAAGTGTCAAATATGGACGTAATTTACTACATTTGCACCACTTAGATTGACTTTTCCTTGTAAATTGTTGGCTGGTTGACTGCTAAAGCTTCTATCTAAGTTCATTCTCCTTAGCATTTTAAGTACGTATCATTTGCGAAGTTTAGTTAGTAGTTATGGAAGGAGTTAGTTAGTGAGTGAGTTAGTTAGTTAGAAACTTGTTGGAGACTCTTGAGTTTTGGGGAAGTTGAAAGGTTGCTTGTAGGGAAGTTTTTTCTTCTCCAAAGAGTTTCAGCTATGTTTTACTGGTTTTTCTGCATCTTCTATTATTTTCCTTCTTAGAATGATGTTAAGTCTTTTATGACAATGAACATGAAAGACTAACTTCATATCAATTCAAGATTAATGATGCAACCGGTTTGTTTCCCGATTCTTTTATCTTTTACGCAATTTCTACTATTTTGTTTTTCAATTCTTAATCTGTTTTCATGATTGTGATCTAGCTTAAGTTTTGATTGTCTTCATTGCTAGAATCAATCGATAACCTAAAATCAACTAGTTGACCCTCTTGAATCCATACTAATTAGAGGTCGCTGATTGGGATCCTTCAATTTGCATTGATGAATGTTAGATGATTATCTAAAGAAACTTAGGTTAATATGAAAATGCTTCCTTCTTAGAACCATGATAATTAATTGTATGATTGAAATCTTTGAATTGATGTTACACAAATCATTTTAGATCCATTATGTTTTATATGAATTTATTCTTACTCTACATAATTTTGTTCTACATAATTTGTATCATCCAATCTGTTTCCCCCATTTTTCACATTCATTTTGGATTTTGATCAACAAGATTAGACATAATAATGCTTGTATCCTGTGAGAATTGACTCAGGTTAGTCCCTTACACTACAAAAAAAATTAAGGAAAATTTAGTGATTTGATAGTTGTCTTAACAACATTATCATGTAACACCTTGATTTTTGTTTTGTTGTTATTATTGTTATCATATGTTATTATTGTTATTTATTTTGTTAAATAATTAGTTGTTATGTTTCATTATCTTTTAAAATAATATTATTTTGGAAAACACTAAATAAATTGTATTTTTAGAAAATAGATGTTATTTAAAGATCGTAATGTTTGAATTTTCAAATATAATTACAACTTTAAATATTTGAAAAGATATTTATATTGTTTTTATATTAATCGAAGGTAAATAGAATACACAAGGAGATGTCGAAATCAGGTCTGTGCATGATTTTGAAATTTTTTCACAAATACAAATGATTTAAAATATAATTTTGGATAGTCGTCCAAAGCGATCATCCAAAAGGTCATCCAAAGAAGTATAAAATGTAACAAGTGTAGGTAAGAGAGAAAAATACACAAAGTTTATACTGGTTCACTTCTTCAATAACGCCATGTCCAAATTTCTTTCAACACGAAGAATACCACTAAGTCTACTTGACTTACAAACAAACATTCTTTACCTTTCTAGGTATTACAACCTTGTAATGTACCTGATTATATGAAAATCAAATATTCTTTATCACATAACCTTTTAGGCTATTCACTAACTCAATGAGTCTATATAGAAAAATTCACATATGAGAATATTACAATAAATCCATGAGACTTAGCTTTATTGAGCAAAGTGTTTTATAGAGAATGAAGTGAATGCTATCCAAAGCGACTTTTGAGTATGAGAGAATATTTGAGTATATCCACTTTAATCTTTCTTGCTCACATTGTCGAGGCTTCTTCTTCTTTTTTGGTTCGATGTCTTTTGAAGCCGATCAATCTTCTTTATAACACGTAGTTTTGAACATTGCTTGTGATTGAGGAATGGCTGAAATAACATTAAATGCTACTTGATTGCTTTCTGCTATACTTCTATAGAGGTCTTTTTTTTTCTAAAGACAAAGGAAAGTTGTATAAGAGAAAAACTATTCTTCTCTGAATTTTAATGTGTTGTCTATCATTGACGGAGAGACGAAGCTTCTATTGGTTCTTTTGATGGGAGTCATGATCTTGAGTATTTAGACTTGACTTATAATAAACAAAAACTTCATGTAGCCCTTTGTCAATCTAAAACTGTCATGTTCTTAGAATAGTGTATTCGTAGATATTTAACATTGATCATGATTTCAAGCTATATATTTGAAAGAAAGAAGTTACATAGCTTAAATAACTTTACGCTATTTGAGAAATACTTCCCAATGGAACCAGGCAGCCGTTTGCATTTTGGATGACATCTTCTTTGGATAACGAAGTTTCTCTACGTACAACTAGTTTGCTTATGGATCATTTAACTTGCTTTTATGTGACGCCGAGTTTCTTTCTATGTAAGTTTGACTACATCTTTGGATGTTAAGTCTCTTTATGGACATTTGACTACATCTTTGATGTCGAGTCTCTCTTTGTGGACGCTGAATACGTCCTTGAACAATGAGTTTCTCTATGGATGCTGAATATATCCTTTGGATGGTGAAGTTTCTTTGATCGGCTGAGTAATGCCTATGGACAACGAGTCTTTATATAGACTCAATCATGAAATTCTATTTTATATCAGTTTCTCTTAAACAATCGTGTTTCAATTTTTATGTCCAATAACCTACAATTAAAATTTAGAAATAGTGGAACATAATACATTATCCATTTTCATAATTTTTGTTATCATCAAAGTTACTTGGATCACTTTGGATTTTAATAGACTTATGTTTCAACAATCTCCTATTTTTTATGATGACAAAACATTATGTTTAAAGAGAAAAATGATTTTAGTATATAATAAATAAACACATGATTTATTTTAGGCTCCATCTAACATATATATACTTATTTTCTATTTTTAAATCTTAAGCTTATGTAATTTTATTAAGTAAAAACGAAGTTTAAGTTAATCATAGCACAAATTAGAGCAATTAAGTTCGTAGATATAACTTATCATATTTTATCGAGTTTATATAACATATGATTAGAGCATTAATATAAGCAAATCAAAGTAATTGGACACACGTCTACATCTACTAGAGAATATGCTTATAAGCTCTGATGAAGGCACAGTTTGTTGAACACACATCTCCTCAGGCATTTTTGTCGTCAATCGACAACCTCAGGCAAATTCGATTTGGCTGAATGAGGACATGAGTCGATGGCTTTATAACCAACAATCGAGGAGTAAGTGTTGGACTCTTAAAGCTAAGCTTTCCTTCGATTATCTTAGCCATAAGATGATCTTCAGTGATCGATAGAACTCGATACATGGTGTCCATAGAGGTATGAGATTAATGGTGTCATCCAAAGCGATTTGATGATGGTTGGCAAGATAATTGGGGGCTTGGTCTCAAAATGGTTTGGAGATGTTTATTGGCATATGGACGATGATTTGTAAGGGTGAAAGTAGGGTTTTGAAAGAGAGAGGGAAAAGGTTTCAAATTTTAGAGAAAGAAAGGTTTAAAAGGAAGAAAAGGCACAAAGAGGGCAAAAAGAGTTTTGAAAACAAAGAGACAAATTAATTAAAACTATTTTAAAAATCATTTAAATGTAACAATAACAAAAACATTAGTGGGTAAAAAGATTTTGTTGGGGATTTACATCGACAAAAAACATTTAATGTATAGGTGAAACATCTTGAATCAGTGGAGTAAAGAGAAAGCCACTATGTTATGGACCACAAGCTTTACAAGCTTTGGACTCACATGTGAGTCACACGCTGCTTCTCGACGCACATGCTTTTTGGACTGACGTGGTTGGATGCACACGTTGACTCACATGTTTCTGACTTATACGCTATGGCTCATGCCTAAACTAGATGGAACTTAAATGTCATTCCTTAATGAATACCATACTGCAACATCCTTTATATGAATAAGCTATCCTCAAGAAGAGGTTTTGTAAATATGTCAGCTTAACTAATTTTTAGTGTTAATAAATTTTAAGTCTAAAGTCCCTTTCTAAATATAATTCCTAATGAACATGCTTAATTTCTATATGTTTAGAACAAGAATGCAATATGATATTTTTGGACAACTTAATCGAACAATCATTATCATGTAGAAGAGGGAATGTTACCTCAATTATGTCATAATCCTCCAATTGATGCTTGATCCATAGAACAAGATTAGTAGTACCTTTTATAGATCTAAAATACGTTTAACGATCAGAAGACATGCATTCTCTTATATCATATTGAAATCATGCACAAACATACACCAAACGTTATATCCTGTCTAAAAGCAATTAAATAAGAGAGATTCAATCATACCTTGTATGATGCTTGATCTACCTTTTATCTATCCCGTCCGTACTTAAGATCATGTTGGGTACATTTAGTAGTTAACATTATTTTACAATCTTCAAGATTGAATTTCTTGACATATTTGGTTTGATGGATATAAATTTCATCTTCTACTTGCTTAATTTGCAGTCCAAAAAGAATTTTAATTCTCCTATCATGCTCATCTCATACTACATTAACTCATAAAATTCTTCATAGAGAGAGTAGTCAGTAGCATCAAAAATTATTTAATCTACATAAATTTGTACAATAATAAGTGAATCATAATTCTTGCAAAATAGAGTGGTATCTATTTATCCACTTTGAAAATCATTTATCATAAGAGAAGAACTCAATTTTTCATACCAAGCACGAGGTGCTTGCTTTGAGTCTATAGAATGCATTTTTAGTTTATAAAACATGATTTGAAAAGTATTCCTCTAAAACCAAAAAGGTTATTTCACAAAACTTCTTCATTTACTATATCATCGAGAAAATGTATTGACATCTATTTGATGTAATCTCATATTATGATGAGATGAAAATGATAGCAAATGTGAGGACTTCAGTCTAGCTACAAGAGAAAAATTTTTAGTGAAGTTATTCCTCCTACTAAGAATATAGCCTCATTACTAACCTAATCTTTTATTTTGCACAACCTTACCATTTCTCGTCCAATTTGTTTCTGAATATCCACTTTGTTCCAGTAATGGATTTGTCATTTGGTGCCAAATAGGATATCTAATTGAACAAAGAGTTAGAGGGAAGGCAAAAACAAAAAAATTTATGCAAGAAGAGAAATGTGAATACTCATTTGTTAACCATTGTCGAATCATGCGATTAACTCCACATTGTTGCATAAATTTTATAATTGAAAAAGAGAAAATATGAGTACAATTAAAAGACAAATACAAATTAGAGGAAAAAAATATCAAAGTAACCAAACATGGACCCCTAGATTGTGAAAAGGTATGAAAAAAAAGTCTTCTTACTAAAGTAATATAAATAGGCAAACTACAAATGTTCTATATGTATTATTGGTAGTCTCGGAGGTTGTAGCACTCCCAAACCGTCCTACTCTAAAACAACTATAGTTTGACTTTCCTTTAATCGATAAAAATAAAATCTTGAAGATTCTATATGTTATCAACAAACAAATCACAACCGAAGCTTTCTTAATCGACATAACGATAAAATCCTCAAGATTTTATACGTTATCAACAAAGGTGGGGATAAACTCATAAATATTCAAAATTCAAATATAAAATATAATAAATATTCTCTCATCCCCAAGAATCAAAGTGATAAATCTGTTAGCTTTTCAAAATTCAAATATAAAAATATAATAAAATATTCCTCATCCCAAGAATCGATAAACTAGTTAGCTTTTCAAAATTCAAATATAAAATATTCTACATCCCAAGAATCAGGGATAAACCTGTTAAATATTCAAAATTCAAATATAAATATAATAAAATATTTCTCTCATCAGAGAGAGGTCCAAGCCCATTTCATACTTATATAAGCACCTCACCGCGAACGAAAGGTGGGCCTGAGATTTTTACGAATATGAACCAAAACTTTCCACCGCAAGTTAGAAGAGGAGAGTCGGGGTGAAGTCTGAGAAGCGATCCTAGCACCAAGAAGAGAAGGCACTGGATTCCTCAGATGATCAGGGTTAGTAGTAAATGCACAAACTTTTTGGTGAAACCTAGGACTCCCTCCCTCTATGAAACCCATGCCCGGATATTTCACACCTCTCCCTCCTCGAGCCTCCTCTTGTCAAGGCCAAGTTCATCTCTGCCAAACACAATCATGCTGGTATCATGGCCACACCCTCTCTTAACCAACAACCCATACCAAAACTATGTTGACTTTGACTCCTCTAAAAGCCGAGCATGACGTGAGCAAAGGGAGGCACTTTACCTCTCAAGTCTTTTCCCCAACCAAACCATCCCCCATACATGGGAATCCCATATATGCCATTGACAAACCCACACTCGAAACACTTAATAACCCACTGAGTCTTGTGTAACAAAGCATGCTGAGACCTCGTGTAACCAACTCCGAACATCCATCTGGTTTCCCAGCATCAGCCTTATCCCTCATCTTGGTTTTTCCAAATGCTCCTAATCAAAAACGCCGTATGACTCTTCCTAAAATTTTCCTATTTCGGCCACAACTGATGTGATGAGAAAATGATGAAGTGGTCAAATAATTGAAACATTTCTTTGAGGTATTTGGGTGGTCATGTATTACTTTAGAAATGAAAATATTTTGTATAATATTTAAAATGATGCTAAGATTTTAAAACTCCTTTTAAAATAAAAAAACTACTAATTCAAAGTAAATTTTAATGTTATTTATAGTTTGAAAATTATAATTATTTAGAAAAAAATAACCCCTATTAAAAGCAATAATGTAAAATATTTTATTATCCTATAATAATAGATAATTAATAATTAAATTAAATTTTTAACTTCAATTGAGGTGAAAGATGAATTGTCAAATAATTGATACCTTTCGAGGTAGTCGAAAGGTCATGTATTGCTTTTTAAAAACAAAAACATTATTTATTGTTATTTGAAATGGTGGAGATTTTAGAGCAAGTTTTGTAATTATCTGTTATCAGGTTAAACATCCAAAAAGGTCAATGAGAAAAAGTTAATTTTAAGGAAAATTTTGTATTTAATTTGCTTATAAAAAGGAGAATAATTTTATGCCATCACATTATGACCTACTATGCACAACTACATAAGCACATATTGAAAAATGTAAACAATATAGAGATCATAAAGTTTAGTTACATGAAAATGTCATGCCACATCACACTTACATCAAATTATCCAAAACACACAATGAAAGGATTTGGAATACAACACTACACACACCCAGCTAGTTACAAAACTACTAACAACTACTTCAAAATACAAAACTACTACAGTGGGGTCTAGAGGAGGCTCAAGCTTTTGAACCACTACGTGATGAAAGATACACATATCTGAAGTCCTCAGATGTCACGCTCCCATGAGTATGTCATTGAGGTCATCGAAATGTGACGTGCATATAACATACAAACATAAGTGGTAGAATTATCTGCAGAATATCCTTATGTCTAAGCAAAAGACAACATAAAAGATACATTATATATGAATATCACAAGCATTCAAACATTTTAGATGTAACATTCCTCAACATCAAGCCTTGGCCCTCAACCGATAATTCCAACATCCAACCAACATTTTGCAACAATATAGTCTTATCTACACTCCATACACACATATACAACTACTCACATGGAGATTTCATAAAGTCGAACAATCATTCCCTGACTCATTCCTTAACATAACTTTTGCAACTGGCTCCCTTGACTTACTCATCATCGTAGGAAGGTAAGACATGATCCTATGAAATCTGAACCACAGCTGAACTAGATCGAGAGAGAAATACATGAGCACACTGTTGACACATGCTAAAGGTTTGCAAGCCTCAACCTCACGTGAGCTTGCTCATCCATTTTATCCACTTGGGTCCTCAGTACCTTCACTGCCTCCACCTCACTCATTTTAGATCATCGATGACTTTGACTTCTTTCATCACAGCAACATCAGCAATAATAATTACGCCAAACACTTTTGGCGTCCTCGAACTCGTGATACTATAAACATGCATCTTCCATTCATCATGGTCACTTTTAAGGCAATCTCAACATAACGACAACAACGAGGTTGGTTTCATTCTAGCTAGCTCCCTCAAGTATAGGCCAACATCTCACTCTACTGATCAATAACATATACTCTATCCAGCCATGGATAATAACATTTCCCTAAACCTCGAAACATTTTTCTCAACCAAGTATCCATCCATAGCTACGCGAAGAATCAGACAGGAGCACTCTAAAGATCCACGGCTTCTTATTTGCTTGATGGGTTAGATGTTTCCACCCAACGAATGCACTAAAGTAGATTTACTATTCTCAACTTGGGTTCACTTCCTTAACAAAGCATTCCGCCACCTGACTAGAAAGGTTCTGAGCCCTCAAAACTCTTAGCACAACTTATAAGACTTGCCCAATAAATATATGTTTTTGCTTTCTCAAGATCCTTACTTAACAAGTAAAGCGCTCACTCATGCAAACACTCAACGAATACAGAAGTTTTCTCAGACTCAATTCATAGCTTTGCCCCATGCGAGTGAGTACTCAGCAAAATGAACTCATCTTCGTCATGTGCCCTTGATTATCAGCTCAATGAAGAAGGTCCTCACTCAAGATACTCTTAATTTTCTAGATTCACTTATAAGACAAGGTCAGCTCAACAAAAGTATCCCTTCACTAGTAAACCTTCAACAACAAGCTCGAAAGAGAAGGATTTGCCTAACAAATCAAGAGACTCTTAAGCGATATCCTAGGAAACTGACATGCAAACCAGCCAAATCATCGAGCACGAAATGTGAACTCAGATCTCTTTAGGTCTCTCCTCTGTTTCATTTTCTACCAACACACTCACTTATATATATATATTTCACCCATTTCTTCTCTCTCAATTCCATTTCTTTCTCTATTTCATTTCTACTGAGCATGTCTTAAAAACTCCATCATCTTAGGCAACTTATGCATAATTTAGTTTACCAAATAATTTTGCTAGTTCAATCTTTAAAATCGATTACTATATTTGTAATCTAATTTATAAGTATTAACTTCCCAAAATCTCTATATTAACGGTAAGCATGATGACAAGTAACAAAATCTCAATGCAAGAAAATAATCTTGGTTAATTTCAGAAGTAAATCTACTAAAAATATGGCATTATTTTTCTAGCTAATTTAGAATGTAATAAAGTATAAATGAATATAACCAAATTTGACAGATAATATTCTGCTTAATTAGTTAGAATTTAACTTCCCCTAATTTAAATGTAGTTAAAATTAATAACAAAATCAAAAATCTTGTAATGATTGTGACACTTGAAATTCCTTTATCGACAAAAATCATAATTAAGGCATGAAAAAGTAGGTCAAATTATAAAGTAGAACGTCTACTCTCCTCAATTTTGTCTTTACAAATCTGACGTTTCTGTGCTTATGTGGGATTTGAAGGTCGATGAATGAAAAGTGATGTGGTTCAACACTTATAGTGCGAAAAGGCAAATGAATGAAATTCCGTATGGAGGACTTGCACATTTATGTAGAGTCTTTTATAATTGCAGAAATGTGATATCTTTCAATCATGAGACTGACAGACTAATTCATTCTTGAGGCATAAAAAGAACATCGAAACAAATCAACACTCAAATTGTTTATGATTTTTCATATCAATAAATCTTTATTCTGTAGCCTAACCAATCATGTTATTAAACTCATTTGTGTGGTGAAAATGCTTTAGTCACACACAGGAAAGATTAATATTAATTTTAATTTATACAATAGAAATTTTGTTGATTGATATTTTAAAAAGTGAGTTTATAATCTTTAATTATTATGTCATACATACATTTGTTAGTAAATTTATTTTTATTATCTTTTCATCATCTTCTTTTAGAGTTTGTACTATGTTGAACTTTTTCTTCTTACATGAATTTATAAATAAGAAGTGTATTGTGGCA